>PVIA01015634.1:0-21958 GCA_004024845.1 Tonatia bakeri | reverse complement strand
TTTGCCTGGAAGAAGGGTGAAAGAACTCTTACCAGTAGCCATGAGACGGTGCTGCATGGCTTTGGATTAATTGGAGATCCTGCCTGGACGGCGACACAGCTGATGGTGCCGAGAACCGAGAGAGGCCTACCAGCCGAGCACGGATTACTGGGAAGAACCAGACACTGCCTGAGACTGGACTTCTATTTCCTTTCCTGAGGTACGGTACCCCAGACTGGGCAAGGGGGAAGGAAGGACTGAGTGTGTTTGTGGGTGTTTTAAGGGACTTTAGGATTTTGGTAAAGACATTAGGTCACTACTTTAAGTTTGTATAACACTAAATAAATGTTTCCTTTCCTTTTCACGAATCTCTGGCATTGAGAGATATCTTTCCTTTAAGGTGGCGGACAAGACGGACCCGAATCTCTTTCAGTAAGAGCATCACCGTCCCTGGCCCCCTTGTTTGGTTCTTGCTCTGTAACAATCTTACTAATTGTGTGACAACATGGATGGACTAAATGGTATTATGCTAAGCAAAATAAGTCAGACAGAGAAAGACAAATACCATAGGATTCCACTTATATATGGAATCTAAAGAATAAAATAAGTAAACGAACAAAACTGAAACAGACTCAGACACAGAACAGACTGGTGGTTGCCAGGAGGGAGAGGGTTGAGGGGCTAGGTGGAAAAGTAGAGGGATTAATAAGTACAGATTGGAGGTTACAAAACATTCATGGAAATATAAAGTGGAGCTTAAAGAATATAGTCAATAACATTGTAATGACTATGGATGGAACCAGGCGGGTGCTGGAAACATGGGGTGGGGGGCCCGTGGTTAAGTGAATGACTGTCTGACCGTGATGTGCACCTGAAACTGGTACAAAACAATATTGAGTGTAAACTGTGATAAAGATGTTTATTCTAAATAAAAGAATCTGCATCTGTACTCTGGGAGGTTTCCTTTTTTGTATAACTGGGTACAGCCAAGGGGGCCGCCAAATAGGGATTTGTAATGGGGTCCAGAACTCAGGGTGTCCAGGAAATATTTAGAAAATATAGGATGTCCTCACCACCCACAAGTCTGAACTGGGGGATGAGACATAAGGAGCAGGGCCATTGACAGCTGTTTTGCATAGCAACGGTTTTGCAAATAACCTCAGGAATGATCATTTAACGCATCTATAACTTTTGACCAGCTTCATGGTTATGTTAAATAGCTGTGGACTTGCATTGAGCCAGGGAGATGGGAGTGACTTCAACCCAGGACATAACTGGGAGGCAACTCTTCCTAGTTACAACATTTGTGTGAGAGCTTGGAGATGACTGGCTCCATGCCATGGGGCCACGCCTGCCCAGACTTAGTATGGCAGCCCAGAAAGGCTGGAAAATATGGGAGTGCTGGCAGGTATAGCCGATCGTGGGCGGAGTCAGAAATGGGGCTGCAGAGGAAGTTTGGTGCTGGAATTTAAACCCAGGCGTGGCAGCTATGTGAAAAGGAGGACCCACGCAGCTTTGGGGCTCCCTTTGCCATGCAGTTTAGGAAGCTGGAAAGCAAGATGTAGCAGCAATGCAGAGCTCTCTCCTAGCAGTTTGGAAGAATGCAGGAGAGACATTGAAGGAAGGAAAGGGGTGAAAGGACTCCTGCTGATGGGCCATGAGAAGGTGCCACTCGGGTTTGGATTGAGAACTGGAGATCGAGATGGCGACACAGCTGATGGTGCTGGGCACCTCAGGGGGCCTGCCGGCTGAGCACGGATTACTGGGAAGAACCAGGGGCTGCCACAGCCACACACTTCTGTTTCCTTTCCTGAGATACGGTGCCCCAGACTGGGCAAAGGGGGAAGGAAGGACTGTGTGTGTTTGTAGGTGTTTTAAAGGACTTTGGGATTTTGGTGAAGACATAAAGTCATTACTCTTAAGTCTGTATAACTTTTGAATAAATAATTCATTTCCTTTTCACCAATCTCTGGCATTGAGAGCTATAATTCCCTGTTGGTGGGCAAGGCAAACCTAGTACAGGGGGACCCTGGAAAAAGGGGGGGGTCCATTCAGTAATAGTATATCATTCCTTGCCACTGGTCCATTCTATAACCATTTGAAGCCCTTTTTGAAGTCATATAACTAGTTTCCACTCTGTAGCAGAAAATACTCAGGCATTGGCCTGAGGCATTAGATCTAGAGTAGAATCCTAGTCCCATCACTGTGTGAGCCCGACAGGTTACTTAACATTCCTGTGCCCTTGTCCTCAGTGAGTCAAGACACATAATACTAACTACTGCGTTGGCATAGTAAATCACAGTACTGGATACATCTGCCATATTTAGAAATAGTAGCTGTTGAGTTAGTGGCTCATTCATTCAGCAACAATAAAGAGTCTTCTAAGAACCGAGCACTGGCTACGGCACAGAGAGTACAGCCGACCTCTCCGAACCCTAGTCTTGGGGGAGACAAGTCTTTTCAGTGGTTGGTATTCGGGTCAGTGGAGCTGGGGGAATGGACAGCAGCTTGTTTCAAGAGCGTGGGTTCCCCCCCTTGAACTCATTACCTTTCCCGACAGAGCGCTGTAGTGAGATGGTGTGCCCCCACCTCTCCCACCCTGTGGGTCAGAACTCAGTGCAGGTGCGGACGGCCTCCGACTGGGGGAGTCCTCAGGGCGGGGAGGGGCGCGGGCGGGGAGCAGCGGGTGGCCGTCTGGGTGTGGAGCGGGTGTTCTCGCCGCCTCTGCTTCCGCCGCCGCTGCTGCTGTTGTCACCCAACCATCCTGCCTGTTTGTCATTAAGGTAATAATGTTATACCGTGCTGACATCCTGCTTTAGAGAAAATAGACATTTTCAACACCTGTACTGTTTTCATAAATTAGTAAGTGTATCCCTACACCTGTTGGCTTGGTGGGGCAATAGAGCCAATTTTCCTCTCACTGAAAATTAGAACACAGCTCAACTGGCCGTGTTTTTATTCTTCCACAGCAGAAAGTGTGCAAAGAGCTAGAAAGTGTGAGTCTCCAGAAAGTAAGCAAAGCAGGGATTTAAATGCTCAGTTTCCAAAATGAAGTTTCACTCATCACATTATAACCAATTGAAAGTATATGAAATTTTATTTAGTGAAGATAGGTCTAAAATTACTGGACAAGTATTACATGTGTATCAATTTTTGAGTAAATTAAACTTTCAGTGCAGAAGGGAAGGTTGATACTTAGTCATCCTATTGTTGTTTTCAGTAAACAAAACCATATCCCTTTTCTTTATTTTATGCAAAGTTAAGAGTTACATATGTATTAGCATTTTGAGATTCAAATTTATATTTCTAAAAATACATAAGAAAAACTCATATTAAATGTGTTTCTCTGATTGGTATTACTGTGTTTTTTATTTTTTAAATATCTTTATGCCTTTATGTATTTTCCAGAGTCATATCTAACAAATAAGTGTGAGTAATCTTTATAATTTTATATGAATACCTTCCAAAATATGTGGACCAAGGGAGAGTCAGAAATAAGGCTGGAAATCATCTGATCTAGTTTCCCAAACTTTACTCATTTTTACAGCTTCATGCTTTTTTTTGGTGAAATCTGTGTATTTTAAGTCATCATTTTTCACTTGAAAAGATTAATTGAAAATGAAATTCTGTATTCCAGTCCTACCTGGATAGTGATTATAATATGTCCTGAAGAAAAGGAAAGCACAAAATAAATACAAGGGACATAATATTAAATTCCAGCAGAATCCCATTGCTTATTCAAAGGTTCCGATCCTGAGGTTTCTTTACTTTTTGTTTTAAAAGGAAGAATACCAGGAGTCTGAGGGAGTTAAAGATAACCTAGCAACAAACAGAGTCTTTCTTTGTAGTAATTAAAAATGCCAGAGTAGAATTGGGAAGGGAATTACGTGATGACAGTGTGAATCTGCATCAATCCTGGCGCCCTTGCTGCTCACAAACACTTCCTATGCTGTTGCGTCTCCCAGGCTTTGGGGACCTTTGGTCTAGGTCAGCGCGGGCAAAGGAGTGAGTACCAGTGCTTCTAAATACTCCAGAGCTGCAGCGCTCACCATTCTGTTCACGATGCTTCACAGGGATCACCCAGGTGACTGACCGTATTTCCCTGTCCCTCCCATCCAACTTCACACTCTCGGCCCCGCATGATCCTTATCATCACGTCCCTTTTCTACTCCAACGTGTCCTGACTTAGGATGATCCACTGTAGAGGCAGCGGGTGGATGGTTCACCTGTCCATCACTTTCTGGACCTGGCTCTGGACCTGGCTCTGGGGTAATGACTGGAATACAAAGTAAGACAGTTCCCAGCCCCCAAGAACTCAGGAAGGGAAGATCAGAGCAAGGAGGGGAAGGGACCACTTAATGATGACACCAAGTGATGTGCTGTTCTGATCACAGGGCAGGAGGACAGGTGAATGAAAGGAACCTGGCAGGTTCCTCAGTGCAAAGGGCGAGCAGATCAGCTACTCGGTGATGTAAGAACCAATGAGTCAACTGCGCAGAGTCAGGTGGGTCTGTCCCGTTTAAAACAATGTATTGACTTGCATGTCTACCTGTTCAGGGAACTGAGGTGAGAAGGATTGAAGTGAAAAAACAGTTTCTAACTCACATTTCTTCAGTGGTTATAAGAACACCTGCCCTGCCTGGTGAATCTGGAACACGTAGGTATAGATAAAAATGTTTGCAGAGGAAGAATACTCTCCACAACTGAGTAGATTTAAAACTTAAATTGGATCATATTACTTCCTTCCTTAAAACCCTTCCTGGGTTGATCATTGTTCTCAGAGTCAAACCCACACCCCTTCCTGTGGCCCAGGAGCTCTGCCCCTCATCTGCAGCCCCATCTCCTGCTGCTCTCACTCCAGCTCACTGAGCTCCAGCCTCCTGGGGCTTAGCTGTACCCTCTGCCTGGAGCGCTCTTCCTCCAGAGCTTTACACGTCTGACTTGTATGGAGGGACAGGCCCCCTGAGACTGACAGCAGCCCAGAGGGAAGCAGCAAAGCCAAGAGGTCAGGAGAGGGGATTCCTGCTGATGTCACAGAGCAGCCAGGCTATGGGCTGTGTGACAACAGAGACTCTGCCTGCTTTACCCCTGCTGTGCCCTGGTGTCTGGACAGGCCCAGCATGCTGGGTGCTGGCCTTTTCCCTGCAAAACCACATCTGTTACTGTTGGGAGTTCCCCTAATAAAGCCCAAGTACTGCACCACCACATGCTTCTCCAACTACAGGATGCCCCGCCCCAATTCTGTGCAGAGAGGATAAAAACAGAGTGTCCAATACATCTTTCTGGAGCATCAAGTTTATTACAGAATTTAGAAAAACAAGTACTTTAATAAGAACCCCCACAAACACGGGAGAAAGGAGAGCAGGGGAGGGGAGAAGGGTCCCGGGAAAAACAGTCCAGTCTCTGAAGTTTCATTAGGTGGGGGCTGAGTGGTGGACTCACAGTGAGGGCGGACTCACTTCCTGTCCCCCAGGGGACTCCAGGCTGTCCTCCAAGCTCAGCAGGCATCCTAAATAAGATGCTTCTGAAGGCCACCGAGATGCCCAACATGCTCCTGATATGAATCCTGTGCAGGAACACTGTGGCAGTTTGCACCCGTCCATCATCCTCGGGACCGAGTCCTCTCGCCTGCACACACAGTGTGTGTGTCAGGGAGCACTCTCACCTGCATCTGTCTGTGTGCTGCCTCTGGCTCGTCTCCTGCACCAGTGACCGGCCTCCCTGGAGCTCAGCACCTTCAGGCTCCATGTTTAAAATGCAGGTTGTGCAGCCCTGCTGGTGTGGCTCAGTGGGTTGGGTGTCGTCTTGCAAGCAACAGGGTCCCTGGTTGGATTCCCAGTCAGAGCACATGTGTGGCTAGGCCCCTGTTAGGCCCCAGTGTCTGACTGTGGTCCTGACTCAGCCATCCACAGTTTAAAAAATTACATTGGTGTCACTCTTGTTTTTTTTTGTGATGGTGCTTGTTAATGGCCTACAGCCAGACACATTTTAAGAAAAACCTGAGGACTCCCCAAGACACCCCCTGCTGGCCATGGCTGGGGCCAGAGGGAGAGCCTAGGGTCCCACCACCCAGCTCTGAAACTTGTTGGCAAGAGCTGCTTCTGCAGCTGCTGTGGGTGGTGGGGGAGGCCCCAGGGCCACACTGGAGGGCTGGGCTGTGGGGGGGTGGTCCTGGACTCTGGGCTGGATGGGGAGTGGTGGTCCTTGCTTCTAGAGTGGGTGAGGAAGTGGAGAGGCTGGATTGTAGGCTGGGGGCAGGGCAGATATCCTCACTTCCACTCTGGGTGGGGGATCTTTCTTCCTGGCTTTCACGCTACCCGGGGAGGCGGTAGAGCTGGACCTCAGGCTGGGTGCAGGCGAGGTTGAAGGAATGGCAGCTTCCACCTCTTGGCTAGAGGAAACGCTGCCTTTGGGGTCTGGAGATGGGCAGGGCCTTACCTTTATGGTGCAGCCCTGCATCTTGGTTGTCTTCATCCTGAGGATCAGGTACGTTCCCATGACCCTGTCCTCTCTCTTCTGTGTTAATGACTCCTGGATTTCTCGCTTCTTAAAGCCCATGCCCTTCATTATTTTTGCCCTTTGGGGTCAATGTCACCCCAGGGCAGCTCACTGTAAGGCCTCATTTCCTCTTCCTCAACCATGACACCTTCTCGGGTGGGTCTCTGGCTGGGGTCAACAGTCACCAGTCAACATTTTTTGTAACAGGTCTTGAATTTCCACTGACATAAAATCTGGCAAATGCAGCTTTTTACTGTGTATTTGTTTTGTTACTTCCCCAGCAGTGTCCCCCACAAACAGCTGGTCCCCTGTCACCATCCTGTAGAGGATGACCCCTAGACTCCAGACATCTGCCTTGGGGCCATCGTACACCTGATGCTCTAAAATCTCCAGCGCCATGTAGGAGAAGGTGCCGCAGACGGTTGTCAGTTTATAATTGGTAAAGTCTCTGCTGAGACCGAAGTCTGCCATCTGACATTGAGCTCCCGGTCTGGAGGGTAGTTTCTAGATCAGGTCCCAGTGCGTGATGCCCTTCTTGTGACGATGCTGGCAGGCTGAAATCATTTGCTGGAACATGGCTCGGGCTTCCTCCTCAGTTTCGCAGCCTCGCTCTCCCAGGTAGTCAAATAAGCCCCCTCCTCTCACGTGTTCCATGACAAGAATGCGCTTGTCCCGGGTGGAAATCACCTCAAATAATATCAAATAATGCTGTGATATTTGGGTGATATAAGCTCTTAAGAGATTTCACTTCCTGAAACTCTCCAGCAAAGCCCCTCTGACTAATGGTTTTGACGGCCACCTCAGGCCCAGTGAGCCAGTGCCGGGCCAGTTCAACCCCGGCGAAGGATCCCCAGTCAATTGTTTTCAAGGGTACACAATCCCCAGTATGGTGCTTCTTATTGCCAAAGGTGGCTGCAAAGTCATTAGACATGGTGACTTCACAATAAAAACAAAATAAAATAATTAAAAAAAATATTGAGAGAAAATAAAATTAAAAAATAACAAAAAGATCAAAAGACAATATGAATAACAAAATAAAAAACAAAATAGAAGATAGAAATGAAAAATTAAAAAATAAACATACTAAAACATTTTATAAAGAAATTATAAAACAAAATAGAAAATACAAATAAAAATTTAAAAAAATAAAAGGACTAAAAAAGTAAAAAATCACCCCTGACTGGTGTGGCTCAATGGATTTAGTGCTGGCCTGTGAACTGAAAGGTTGTCAGTTCCATTCCCAGTCAGGGTACATGCCTGGGTAGCAGGCCAGCCCCCAGCTGAGGGAACATGAGAGACGACCAATCGATGTATCGCTCACACACTGATGTTTCTCTCCTCCTCTTTCCCCTCTCTCTAATAGTAAATAAATTTTTAAAAATCAAATAAAAAAGTAAAAAGTAGAATAAAATAAGAAAAGAAAACCAAAATGGAAAAACAAAACAAAATGAAAAAGTGAAAAAGAAATGAGAAAGGAAGAAAATTTGTCCAAATCCAATAGGTCACCACAGTCAGTTTCCTGGGCTCTCACGAACAAAGACCTCCGCCCAGCCAGGAGCTTGTACGGGAGCGGTTGGTGATCCGTCACAGTGGGGCCTTACGAGGTTAGAGCAAGAAGTGGATCAATCTGGGCGAGGGATGAATTACAGTGGTTTTCTCACATTTTGCTCTCATGACAGGTTTTCTCTGGAAAACAAAAATAGGAGCCCCTGAAAAGCTTTTTTTTTAAAAAATGTGGGATATTAAAGATTAATATTTACTTTATTAGAAACAACAATCTGTAAGATGCAAGAAAAAAAAAGAAAATTAAAATGAAATATCTGACTTATTCTCTGGTTCCAGGTCCCAGTTCAAATACCACCTGCTTGGAGAGGGCCTCCCTGACCCACCGCTCCTACCGCCTCCCCCAGCCATCACGTTCGTCATCTTCACAGCCCTGACCTCAGGGCACCTGATTCCTGTCACTGTCCCTCCTTCCCATGAAGGGAGAGGCATGACTGCAGGGGTCCCTGTGTCCAGCACAGTGAGTGGCAATGAAGTAAGTGTTTAATAAACATTTGGTCACTGAATTAATAGGAGAGTTTGGGGGAACAAAAGAAAATATGGCCAACTCTTTATTTAATGAAAGTGAGTCATAGAGTATGTTTAAAAATTCATGTCTGTTTTCACTCAGCTTCTGGGGCAGATAAGACAGGAAGGAGGAAGGCTGAAAATAGGTTTCCAGGTGTGTGGGCGTTTGGTGAGCCTGAGGAAAAGCCATCTGGAAGGGGCGTTGCTGTAAAGATTAAAGAAGGTGATTCATCCCTCTAGAGGTACTTGCTAAGATTGCAATGAGTTGGGATCTGCAGTGAGGCTACAAGGTACTTTTACACTTGGAACATCCGTTTGCACATTCCACAAGGATCTCTCAGGGGACCTTGAGTAGCCGTGTAGGTAAATGTCTATGCTACCGAAAGGAACCATCTCTGGGGAGAGAAGTGATGACGAGGCTGGTTAATTCACTTGGGTGAAAACACTTGGAAACCTCTGGGTGAAAGGACTTCTGCAGAGCTACGGAAATGAGGTGACATGTTGGGTCCCAATTCTGCCCTTTTACGGAGACTTGAAGACACTTGGACCCTTGAGTGCATTTTATTTCTTTTTTCCTTTTATTAAATGTATTGGGGTGACACCAGTGAACAAATTTATGCAGGTTTCAGGCGCACAATTTCACAACACATCATCCGTACACTGCGCTGTGTGTTAAGCACTCCAAGTTAAGTCTCAGCATCAGCATTTATCACCTATACCCCCTCCTCCGCCCCCAACAATCATCACTCTGTTGTCCTTGTTCATGAGTTTTTCTCCTTTTTTTCCTTTGTTCCCCTCAGTACATCCACCTGACCCTGATAGCCTGCCTGTCAGCCTGCTCTCTGAGTCTGTTACTATTTTGATTGTTAGTTCACTTCACTCATTAGATTTCACATATGAGTGAAATCATATAGTACTTGTCTTTCTCTGACTGCCTTATTTCACTTAGCATAATGCTCTCCAGGTCCATCCATGCTGATGGAAAATATAAGCAAACTAATCTAAGAAACTCTCTACTTTTAGTATAGCAAATGTTTTAATCACATGTGCAAGTTATTATTCTAGTAATTATTTTCCTTTAACATTTCTCTTGTAAAGTCTTAGCTTTGTGTAAAGGAGTCTTTGGAGGGATCAGCCTGTGAGGTGTTCCCTCTACAACACTTCAATTTGTTAATATTTACCTTACATCTGTGATACTCAGTCCCTAAGGATGACAGTCTCTGTTGATGAGCTGCCTGGGACCAAATGGGGTCATTTCATCAATTCTAGACAGTCGTTTACAAGTTACAGCTGGAGATTACAACAAGCTCAGGAAGGAGAAGGAAAGAATTTCAACAAAAGCTGCCAGTTTATGAGATAATTATGTCCACTTATAAAAATGGTATTAACAGTGACTTCAGAAATAATGTCAATAAAATGAAACATTTTCTTAGCAAGGTAAATCTCTTTCACCAAGATAAATACAAACTCAAAGATAAGACATTTAATATAAACTGTCAGAGCAAAAGCCAACCTTAAATAGAAAAAGCCAATCATCTTTTTATATACTTGCATTTTTAAAATATACTTGATTATGCTATTACAGTTGTCCCATTACCTCCCTTCATGCCCCTCTACCCTGCACACCCTCTCCCACCCACATTCCCTGCCTTTAGTTCATGTCCATGTGTCATAAGTTTTTCAGTTTGTATATTTCCCATACTGTTCTTGCCCTCCCCCTATCTATTTTCTACCTACCATCTATGCTACTTATTCTCCGTAACTTTTCCCCCCTCTCTCCTCCTTCCACTCCCCTGTTGCTAACCCTCCATGAGATCTCCATTTCTATGGTACTGTTCCTGTTCTAGTTGTTTGCTTAGTTTCTTTTTGTTTTTGTTTTAGGTGTGGTTGTTCATAATTGTGAGTTTGTTGTCATTTTACTATACATTTTTTTAATCTTCTTTTTCTTAGATAAGTCCCTTTAACATTTCATAAAATAAGGGCTTGGTGATGATGAACTCCTTTAACATGACCTTATCTGAGAAGCACTTGATCTGCCCTTCCATTCTCAATGGAAGCTTTGCTGGATAGAGCAATCTGAGATGTAGGTCCTTGCCTTTCATGACTTGGAATACTTCTTTCCAGCCCCTTCTTGCCTATAAGATCTCTTTTGAGAAATCAGCCGACAGTCTGATGGGAACTCCTTTATAGGTTACTGTCTCCTTATCTCTTCCTGCTTCTAGGATTCTCTCCTTCATTTTTACCTTGGCTAATGTAATTATGATGTGCCTTGGTGTGTTCCTCCTTGGGTCCAACTCCTTTGGGACTCTCTGAGCTTCCTGGACTTCCTGGAAGTCTATTTCCTTTGCCAGATTGGGGAAGTTCTCCTTTATTATTTGTTCAAATAAGTTTTCCACTTGTTGCTCTTCCTCTTCTCCTTCTGGTACCCCTATAATTCGGATGTTGGAATGTTTAAAGATGTCCTGGAGGCTCCTAAGCCTCTCCTCATTTTTTGAATTCTTATTTCTTCATTCTTTTCTGATTGTGTGTTTTTTTCTTCCTTTTGGTTCACTCCATTGATGTGAGGCCCAGCTTTCATTCCATCACTATTGGTTCCCTGTGCATTTTTCTTCATTTCACTTATTGTAGCCTTCATTTTTTGATCTACTTTGAGACCAAAATCAACCAATTGTGTGAGCATCCTGATCACCGGTGCTTTGAACTGTGCATCTGAAAGGTTGGCTATCTCTTGGTCACTTAATAGTACTGAGCCGGAGGCTTTCATTTCTGTTTGAGCCACCTTCCACCAGCTTTGGTCTGGTCACACCTGTTACGTATGAGTGGCAGAGCCTTAGGTGTCCACCAGGGCGGGGCATCCCAGTCGCTGGGTTGTGATGTTGTGTGTAGGGGTGGGGTCCAAGAGGGAACAATGGCGCTTGCTCCACTCTCCGTGGGACCTCAGTCTCTTCCACTGCTTCCCCCGAGCAAACTGGTCCCCTCTGGTGCCAATTCCCATGTGCGTGGGCTTGTGCACTCTGTGGGACTTTCTAAGGACCTCCCCTGTGAGGCAGGGAGTCTCTCCCTGTACTGCAACACCCCATAGGTGTTTTCAATCAGTGTCCTGAGGCTCTATTTCCCAGCGCTGGGATCCGGGGTTGCAGCACAGTGCCTTGCTTCACAATCGCTGCCTCACTGGGTCTGCTGGTTGCCACCCCTCAGCTGGTGTCTGCCAGCTGCCTCTTGCATGTTCAGGGTCCACCTGCTGCAGTCTTGCGTGCCACGGATGCCTTACATGCCCGGTTCCAAGGCTCTCTGCGCCCCACCGATGCCTGGCTGCCCGGCTCCACCCCTCCTACTGGTCTGGATGAATGGGTCTATTTTAACTTCTTGGTTGTCCAACTTCCATACAGTTCAATTTTCTGTCAGTTCTGGTTGTTATTCTGTTTTTAAATTGTTGTTGTCCCTATCTTGGTTGTGTGAAGGGACACATTGTTTCTACCTACGCCTCCATCTTGGCTGGAAGTCCTCATATCACCACTCATCTTTTCAATGTGCTACATCAATTACACATTTGTGATGTGGCCCCCATGAGCTCACAGCTCTTCTATGTTATTCTTGACCTTGTGATTTGCTTACTGGGGTAGGGAGGTGGGCAGTAAATACTTTTATACAGTTCGGGGGAGGAGGAAGGGTTTGTTTGCTTTACTGTGCCTGGGTCTTCCTGAGAGAGGACTGAGCTCCGGGACCTGTCAGTGGGTCTGCTTGAGAGGCAAACTAAAAATGGAACTGCCTTTTGATCCAGGAATTCCACCGTTGGGATTATACCCTAAGAATCCTAAAATGTCATTCAAAATAACCTATGCACCCCAATGTTCATAGCAGCATTGTTTACAATATCCAAGTGCTAAAAACAGCCTAAGTGCCCATCAGAAACAAGTGTTGAGAAAAAAAAAAACTGTGGTACATTTACACAATGAAATACTATGCAACAGAAAGAAAGAGGAACTACCTTTTATGATGGCACGGATGGAAGTGTAGAGTATTATGCTAAGTGAAATAAGCCAGACAATGAAAGAAAAATACCATATAATCTCACCTATAAGAAGAACTGAATGAACAAAACAAGTAAGCAAAATAGAGCCAGAGGTATGGAAACAAGGAATGGACTGACAGTGACCTGAGTGAATCGGGGAGGGGGATAAGGGAGGAAAGAGGGGAAGGGTCTAGTCAAGGAACATGTATAAATAAATCATGGGCATGGACAGCAGGCCAGGGATTGACTGTGGGAGTGGGTAGTGGGTGGGGCAGGGCAGATCAAGGGCAAAAAACTGGGAGAACTGTAATAGATCACTAAAAATTAAAAAAAAACCCTAAAGACTCCAACAAAGGCTATTAGAACTAATAAATTAAATCGGCAGTATAGCTGGATACAAAATACCATCCAGATATCAGTGGCATTTCTATACACCGACAATGAATTATTAGGAAGAAAAACCAAGAAAACAATTCTGTTTTCCATTGCAACAACAAAAAAAATATAAAGTACCTCGAAATAAATTTAACCAAGGAAGTAAAAGACCTGTACTCAGAAAACTCTAGGACATTGAAGAAAGAAACTGAGGTAGAAGCAAGTAAGTGGAAGCATATACCATGTTCATGGATAGGAAAAATGAACATCGTTACAATGTCCCTACTATGCAAAGCAATGTATAGATACAATATCACAATGGCATATTTCACAGATCTAAAACAAAGATTCAAAAAATTTACATGGAACCAAAAAGACCCCAAATAGTCTCAGCAATCTTGTGAAGGAAGATCAACATTGGAGGTATCTCAATATGTGATAGCAGACCATACTACATGGCCATCATAATCAAAACAGCCTGGTACTGGCATAAGAGTGGGCATATAGATATTTGAAACAGAACAGAGAGCCCAGAAATAAACCTCTGCCTTTACGGTCAGGCCATATGTGACAAAGCAGGCAGGAACATACAATGGAATAAAGACGGTCTCTTCCATATATGGTGCTGGGAAAATTGGACAGGTACATGCAAAAAAAAAAAAAATGGAAGTAGGCCACTAATTTACCACACACAACAATAAATTCAAAATGGACAAGAGAGTTAAATGTACATTGCAAAGTCTTAAAATCCTAGAAGAAAACTTAAGTAGTAAAATCTTAGCCATTTCTTGGAGCATTATTTTTGCAGGTGTGTCTCCTAAGGCAATGTAAATAAAGGAAAAATAAACAAATGGAACTCATCAAAGTATAAAGTTTCTGCACAGTAAAATAAATAATCGAAAATTGAAAAGGGAACCCACTGTATGGGATAACATATTTGACAATGACACATCTACCTGATAAGTGGTTAATTTCCAAAATATATAAAGAATTTATACAACTTAATGCCAGGAAGACAAACAATCCAATTTCAAAAATGGGCAAAGGACCCAAATAGACACTTCTCCAAAGAGAACATACAGATGGCTAAAACACATATAGCAACACTCCACATCTTTAATCATCAGAGAGATCCAAATTAAACCACAATGAGATATCACCTCACACCTGTCAGAATGGCTGTCATCAATTAAATCAACAAACAAGTGCTGGTGAGGATGTGGAAAAAAGGGAACCTTAGTGCACTTTTGGTGGGAATGCGGAATGGTGCAGCCACTGTGGAAAACAGGATGGTATTTTCTCAAAAAATTAAAAACAACTGCCTTTTTACTCATGATCCCACTTCTAGATATATATCCTAGGAGTCCTGATACACAAAACAGAAAGAGTGTATGCAGTCCTGTGCTCATAGCAATATTGACATTAGGGAAGATCTGGACACAGCCTGAGTGCCCATCCACAGATAAGTGGATAAAAAAGCTGAGGTACATTTACACAATGAAATACTATGAGGCCCTAAAAAGAAGGAACTCTTACCTTTTGCAATAGCACAGATGTACCTGGAGATTATTATGCTAAGTAAGATAAGCCAGTGAGAGAAAGACAAATACCATATGATTTCACTTATACATGGATCCTAATGAACAAAATAAACTGACAATTAAAATAAAAACATAGGCACGAATACATAAAACAGACCGAAAACTTTCAGACGGGAGGGGGTGGACTGGATGAAAGAAGGTGAGGGTCTAGACAAAGAATGTACATGTGTGACCCAGAAACACAGACGACAGTGTGTTTGTGGGGATGGCCAGAGGGAATGAAAAGCTGGGGCTGGGAGGAGGGAAAAATGTAGACATCTGCAATAGTATCAAAAATAAAAATAACAAAAAAAGTAAAAAAAATCATTTAAAATGTAAATAGCCTAACTGCTCCAATCAAAAGACATGGGGTTGCTGAACCAAGAAGAAAACGAGACCCATATATATGCTTTGTACAAGACACCCACCTCAGGATGAGCTACATACAGACTAAAAGTAAACTGATGGAAAAACATATTTCTTGCAAATGGAAAGGAAAAAAAGATGCGGCACAAATATTTACACCTGACAAAATAGGCTTTAAAACATAGGCTCTAGTTAAGAGACAAAGAAGGATGCTACATAATTACAAAGGGAGCAATTCAACAAGAGGATATAACCCTTGGAAACACTTATGTACCTCAAATAGGACCACCTAAATATGAAGGGCAAATCTTGATGGACATAATGGGAGAGACTGACAGTAATACAGTCATAGTCGGGGATTTTAAACCCCGTTGACATCAATGGATAGATCTTCCAGACAGAAAATCAACAAGGAGACAGTGGCCTTATATGACAGCTTAGATCAAATGTATTTAATTAGTATCTTCAGAGCATTTCACCCCAAAGCAGCTGAATATACATTCTTTTCAAATGCACACGGAACATTTTCTATAGTAGACCCCATATTAGGACACAAAACAAGACTCAATAAGTTTAAGAAGACTGAAATCACATCGGGCATCTTCTCTGACCATAATTGTTTGAAAATAGAAATCAATCACAAGAAAAGAACTGAAAAACACAGAGTCATAGAGGCTAAATAACATGTTACTAAACAATGAATAGGTGAACAATGAGATCAAGGAAGAAATCAAAAGATACCTTGAAACAAATGAAAATGAGAACACAACCGCCCCAAATATATGGGACACTGGGAAACCATCCTAAAAGGAAAATTAACAGTAGTACAGGCCTACCTCAAGGAACAAGAAAAATCTCAAACAATTCAATTTTACACTTAAAGGAACTAGTGTAAAGGAGTTCCTTTACATGAGTAAAGGAACAACAAACAGAACCCAATGTGAGTTTAAAAAAGGAAATAATAAAGATCACATCAGAAATAAATGAAATAGAGTCTAAAACAACGATACCAAACATCAGTGAAACCAAGAACTGGTTCTTTGAAATGGTAAGTTGACAAACCTTTGACCAGACTCATGGAGAGAGAGAGGGAGGGAGGGAAGAAGGGAGAGGGGGGGAGAGGGGGAGTGGGGGTGGTGAGGGAGAGACAGAGAAATGGAGGACCCAAATAAATAAAATAAAAGGTAAAAGAGAAGTAACAACTGACATCAAAGAAGAAATACAAAGGATTATAAGAAAATATTATGCCTGGCTGTTGTAGCTCAGTGGCTTGAGCACAGGCTGTGAACCAAAGGATTGTTGGTTCGATTCCCAGTCAAGGCACATGCCTGGGTTGCAGGCCAGGTCCCCAGCAGGGCATGCATGAGAAGCAAATTGATGTTTCTCTCCCTCTCTTTCTCCTTCCCTTCTCTTCTCTCTAAAAAAGTAAATAAATGAAAGCTTTTAAAAAAGAAAATATTACTAACAACTATATGCTGACAAACTAGACAAACTGTACAAAATGAATGAATTCCTAGAAAGATACAGTCTTCCAAAACTGAATCAGGCAACATAATAAAGGAAGTCCTAGTCACAACAGTCAGACAGAAAGAAGAAATAAAAGGCATCCAAATAGAAAGAAAAAAGTATACTGCCATTACAGCTGGATGTCTCAGTTTCTTTGGAGCATCATCTCTTAACACCAAAAGGTTGCAGGTTTGACTCCTGGTCAGGGTACATACTTAGGCTGCAGGTTCAATCCCCAGTCAGGGCTCATAGGGGAGGCAAATGATCTCTCTCTCTCTCTCTCATGACCCTCTCCCTCTCTCTCTCAAATCAATAAACATATCCCTGGATGAGGATTAACAGAAACTGTCATTACTTGCAGATGACATGATACTGTATATAAAGAACTCTAAAGATTCCACCAAAAAAAACCCTAATAGAAATCACAAATGAATTCAGTAAAATAGCAGGAAATCAAAATGAATATCCAGAAATCAGATGCATTTTTATACACCAATAATAAACACTCAGGGGAATTATGAAAACACCCCCATTCACAACTGTATCAAAAAATAAAATAACTAGGAATAAATTCAACCAAAGATGTAAGAGACCTGTATTTGGGAAATTATAAGACACTGAAGAAAGAAATTGAGGAAGATACAAATAAGTGGAAGCATATACTGTGTTCATGGTTAGGAAGAATTACTATCATTGAAATGTCTATATGACCCAAAGGAATCTGTAGATTCAACGCAATTCCTATCAAGATACCAATGGTGTATTTCACCAAAATAGAACAAATATTCCCAAAATTTATATGGACCACAGAAGACCCTGAATAGCCACAGCAATCTTGAGAGAGCAGAACAAAGTTGAAGGAATCACACTACCTTATATCAGACCATACTACAAGGCCAGAGTAATCAAGCAGTGTGGAAGAGGCATAAAAAGAGACATGTAGATTAACAGAACAGAATAGAGAGCCCCAAATAAAGCCACACACGCCTATATGGGCAATCAATCTACTGACCCAAAAGGCAAAAACATACCATGGAGTAAACATAAATGGTATTGGGAAAATTGTACTGATATGTGCAAAAAATGAAACTAGACTACCTTCACACACCATACACAAGAATGAATTCAAATTGGATAAAAGACTTAAATGTTAGATTCAAAACCATAAAAATCCTAGAAGAAAACATAGGCAGTAAAATCTGACATTTTGTAGCAATATTTTTTTCTGATACATCACCTCAGGCAAGGGAAACAAAAGAAAAAAACAAACAAATAGAACTATTAATACATCAGACTAAAAAGCTTTTGCATAGCCAAGAAAACCATCAACAAAATGAAAAGACAATCTACTGAATGGAAGAACATATTTGCCAATGATACATTTGATAAAGGGTTAATAGCCAAAATTTACAAAGAATGTATAAAAGTCAACACCAAAAAAAAAAAATCAACTAAAAAGTGGGCAAAGGACCTGAACAGACACTTCTCCAAAGAAGACATACAGATGGCCCACAGACAAAGGAAAAGATGCTCAACATCGCTAATCATCAAAGAAACGAACATTAAAACCACAATGAGATATCACCTCACACCCAAGGGAATGGTGGTCATCAAGAAATTAACAAGCAGGCTGGTGTATCTCTCTGAACCATGCCCCTCTCCTTTCTTGGAGAATGAACAAAAACTTTATTCTCTACACTTTCTTCTCTATGAATTCTTCCACAAACTGAGTCACCGGCTACCCTAACATTTTGGTGGCCCATAGGGGGACATTCTCTATTTCTCCCTCTCCTCTGGCCTCCTGAGGCACTTCCTCCGGAGCAGTGGGCAGGGGAAGCTCAGCCTGGGCTAAGCCCCTAACCCTGACTCTGTGAAGTGCGGAGAGAGGATGCTAATCCTTCTCCGTCTCTCTGGGTGCTGTGGACAGCCTCCTCCGCACCCATCTTCCTGGACAGCAATCAATATAAGGAAATTCCACCCCCCTAGAACAATTTGTAAATTAAGGCCTCATAAGCAATATTGAAACATTTATATTTCTCTCCCTACCTAATCCCTCCAGAATTTGGCAACTCTTAATGAAGTAATGCCTGGACTCTGGATGTCGCTAGGAAGCTTTAAGGAATTAAGATTGACTTTCAAAGCCAATAAGACCCCTTAGAGGAATGACCTGATACCTCGCTTGGTCATGTGGTTCACGGCAGTCTTTGCAGGACTGGAAATGACTGGAAAACAAAAACAGCACTAACCGCTCCCTACAGCCACAGGCAGCAGATAACACAGGGAAAAAACTGTAGCCTCAGTTACAACAGCCCCAATTACAACAGCCCCAGTGGCCACACCACAGCAACCCTCCACCCTTTTTTAATCCAATTGTAATTCAGTAAAAGCTCAACCCCTCCCCCCAAGAAGAAATTAACAAACAAACAGTGCTGGCAAGGATTCAGAGAAAGGGGAACCCTCCTGCACTAGGGGTGGGAATGCAGATTGGTGCAGTCACTGGGGAAAGCAGTGTGGAGATACCTCAAAAAAAACCCCCAAAAAACGAACTGCCTTCTTACTCAGTGATTCCACTTTTGGGAATATATCTGAAGAAACACAAAACTCTAATTTGAAAGACTGTGTGCACCCCTGTGTTTATTGCAGCGCAAGTGCCCATCAGATAAGTGGATAAAAAAGCTGTGCTATATTTACACAATGAGATATTACTCGGCTGTAAAAAAGGAAATCTTACCCTTTGCAACACCGTGGAAAAGTATTATGCTAAGTGAAATAAGCAAGTTAGAGAAAGACAAGTATATGATTTCACTTGTGGAAACTAGTGAACAAAATAAACTAACAAACAAAATAGAAACAGACTAATGATAGATATGGAAAACAGACTGACAGCTGTCAGAGGAGAGGGAGGTGGAGGGCTGGGTGGAAAAGGTGAAGGGATTAAGCAAGCAAACAAACGGACTCAGACACAGGATGGTATGGAGATCACTAGAGGGAAAGGAGGGTGGGGGAAAGTATGAGAAGGTAAAGGGCAGATAAACGGTGATGGAGGGAGACTTGACTTGGGGTGGTGAGCACACAATATGATATACATGTGATGTATTATAGAATTGTACACGTGAAAGCTATATAACTGTATTAATGAATGTCATTCCAATATATTCAATAAAAAGAAAAGGAAAGAAGAGAAACAGGCATCCAGATTGGAAAGGGAGAAGTAAAACCATCTGCTTATACATGATAGATACTTGTATGTGGAGAATCATAGGGAATTCTAAAAGAAACAAAAATCTCGAACTACCCGAGCTAATAAATACATTCAAATCAACAACCCAATAAATTCAATAAAAATAATAAAATAAAAAATGAAATGCAAATCATTTGGTATTTTATAATAAAAACAAAGTTTTCAATGTCTAAGATTAACAAACAGAAATCAATTGTATTTCTATATATTAGCAATTAACAATTTGAAAATAAAATTAGGAAAACGATTCCAATTATAATAGCACCAAATAGAATAAAATATTTAGAAAAAATTTAATGAAAGTACTGCAAGATCTGTTCACTGAACACTATAAAACATTGAACAGAATGGAATTAGACCTAAATAAATGAAAAGCCTATGTTTTTTCTTTAAATTAAAAAAATGTTTTATTTATTTATTTATTTATTTATTTATTTATTTATTTATTTATAGGGGGGAAGGGAGGGAGAAGGACAGGGAGAGAAACATCAATGTGTGGTTGCCCCTTGCAGGTGCTCTACTGGGGACCTGGCCCACACCCAAGCATGTGCCCTGACTGGGAATTGAAGCAGCAACCCTTTGATTCTCAGGCCGGCACTCAATCCACTGAGCCTCACCAGCCAGGGCGAAAAATCCATGTTTATGGGTAGGAAGATTTAATATTGTTAAAGTGGCAGTACTTTCCCAATTATTCTCCCTTTTCAAAGGAATCTCCATCAAAATCCCAGCTGCTTAATATGCAGAAAGTAACACATAATCTTAAAATCCAATAAATCGGTGGTGTAAATCTTTTTGACCTTAGATCAGGCAACAGTTTCTTAGCTATAACACCGAAGACAGAATCAACAAAGGGGAAAAAAATAGATATATTGAACTTCATCAAAAGTTTTAAAAACAGTGCTTCAAAGGACACCATAAATAAAGCAACCTACAGCACAGAATAGGTTTGCAAAGCTGGTATGGGGTAAGGCAACAGTATCTCTTTCTGCGATCTCTTCCACTAGGCTGGGCACACGGGAAGACAGGGTTAGGTGCCTCTCCCTTCCCCGAGCGCACATCAGCTAGGACACCTGTCATTCCATGCCGTCTACAGTCACTGATGCGCTTACCTCTCTCGACCTCTAGATCAGCACCTTCTGAAGACCGGGCGGACTGGCTGCAGCGCCCCCAGGGAGGCGGACGCGGGCTGGGAGAGGCTGCGCGGCCCGCCGGCCGGCAGGGAGCCCTGCAGACAGCCCTGCGGACAGCCCTGCGGACAGCCCTGCGGGACGGTGCTGCGGTGGCCCAGGAGACCCGGGCCAGACCCGCTGGGCCTGAGACAGACCACGAAGCCTCCTAGTCCGAGAGGGGAGGCTGCAGTGGCAGGGGAGGCGCCCACCCACTTTGGGGCGAGGAGGACCCTGGAACCAGATGTGGGGTGACCTGGGCGAGGGTGAAGGCCCCTTCTCGGCAACCGCTGGGCTTCCACTGAACCCCCAGTCTCGGCTCCATCCTGACGGCCCCCGATTCGCCCCCTAAACTTGAGGGAGCGACTGCGGGCGACTGACACCCCTTGTAAGACCCCAGGGGTCCGGCTCTCCGCGGTGGAGGGCGCGGGGCTGGCTGCGACCTTTCCCGGGGAGGCGGTGGGCTGCACGGGTTTGTACAGGCTGGGGGAGAAGCGGGTAGCGTTGGTGGCCGAGGAGGGGGCCCCCTGGGTCTGCTCTGCGTTCGCGGACGTTGGGGCGCCACGCGGCGCTGGCCAAGCACCGGCGATACCGCCAACGAGCACCCCACAGACTGGAAGCCCTTGGCGGGCAGGCGCACGCACCTAACGGATCAGGGGCGCGCGACACGCGGTCAGCCCGGGAAGACTCCGCGGTGCGTGTACTGGCTGGATCTCGGCCCCGCGCCCAGGTCCACGTCCCCGCCACTGGGCCGCCCATCCCGAGCAGGGGTCCGGCAGCTCCCCGCTGCCTTTCGGGGATGGGGACGGAACAGCTTCAGCCCGAGCCCTGGGCGTGCTGGTCCCTGGCTCCCGTGGGCTCCTGGTGCGGGGCCTTCCTTCAGCCCCTGCCCTTGGGCTTTTGCCTTGCGTGTGGCATAGCACGCGGAGGGGAGACCGCGCGGAGGAGGCGAGGGCCGCCTGGAGTGACTGCAACATCCCTGGGCGGCGCTGTGAGGCCGAGAGGTAGCAGTGACTTGGGAGCTTATTTTATTTTACTGGGTTCTGACTTGGGTGGCCCGCGGGACAGGTGGCTAGTGCTTCTGTGTCCGGGTCTTACCTCGAGGGAGGGGAAGCCCTGCTCTCAGGGGGAGGGTGGGGTGGTGGAGGGCCGAGCGTGGGCTACC
>PVIA01015633.1:0-21954 GCA_004024845.1 Tonatia bakeri | reverse complement strand
AGAACTTATTTAAACAGATATTAAAGGAAAACTTCCCCAATCTGGCAAGGGAAATAGACTTTCAGGAAGTCCAGGAAGCTCAGAGAGTCCCAAAGAGGTTGGACCCAAGGAGGAACACGCCAAGGCACATCATAATTACATTAGCCAAGGTAAAAATGAAGGAAAGAATCCTAGAAGCAGCAAGAGACAAGGAGACAGTCACCTACAAAGGAGTCCCCATCAGACTGTCAGCTGATTTCTCAAAAGAGACCTTACAGGCAAGAAGGGGCTGGCAAGAAGTATTCCAAGTCATGAAAGGCAAGGACCTACATCCCAGATTGCTCTATCCAGCAAAGCTTTCATTTAGAATGGAAGGGCAGATAAAGTGCTTCTCAGACAAGGCCAAATTAAAGGAGTTCATCATCACCAAGCCCTTATTATATGAAATGTTAAAGGGACTTACCTAAGAAAAAGATTAAAAATATGAACAGTTGAAAAAAGTCGTCAAATGGAGGGTTAGCAACAGGGAAGTAGGAGGAGGAGGGAGGGGGAAAAGATATAGAGAACAAGTAGCATAAACGGTAGGTAGGAAATAGACAGGGGGAGGGTAAGAATAGTATGGGACATGTAGACACTAAAGAACTTATGACACATGTACATGAACTAAAGGGGGGAATGTGGGTGGGAGGGGATGGGCAGGGTGGCGGGGAGTGAAGGGGGGAAATGGGACAACTGTAATAGCATAAGCAATAAAATAAAGAATAAAAAAATAAAAATAAAAAACAATGGATTTTTCTACCTTGACAGGTATGGCTCAGTTGGTTGGGAGTTATTCCACAAGGAGAAAGGTTTCTGGTTCAATTCTCTGTCAGGGCACATGGCTAGGATGAGGTTTTGGTCCCGGGTCAGGGTGCATGCCGGAGGCAACAATCAATGTTTCTTTCCCTCTCTTTCTTGCTCCCTTCTCCTCTTTCTAAAAATAAATAAATAAAATCTTAACAAATAGATTTTCTTCTAAAATTATATTCTTGGAAAATATTTAAGGACATTGGAATGTGTTTATGAGAGAAAAAAGTTTATAAAACAGTCTATTCTGTTTTATTTAAAAAAATTCCAGCCTAAACACAACACATATATAAACAAGTTAGACTAAAAGGACCAAAATGTATTTTTGTTCTCTCAGGTCTGTGAGGTTGCTAGTGATTTCTGTTATATTCTAAAGATTTTCTCATTTTCCAAATTTAAAAAGTGAGCATATATTATATTTATTCTCAGAAAATTACAAGTAATGTTTCAACTATAAAACCAGAAAAATAAAACTTGGAATGCAGGGAACTCAATTATTATGGAACTTCCAGAATGATATATTAACCCTGAAAATTAAATTTCATAATTCAATTTTTTATAATATAGAGATGAAATAGTTTAAAAAGAAAAATTTAACTACATAATGAAAGAATTTATAAAGATATACAATAATATCTAAGCAGGATTGAGCCCTGCTATTTTAATACAATACAGGTTGTCTAAATCTGAAAAATAGTTGAAATATTAAAAATTGTTCAATTAATCAATAACTGGCATTGCAAATGTGGACAAAATAAATATCACCAATGATTCCTACCCAGAGGAAATTCTGTAATGACTGCATAGTATTCCATCTTAGTTATACTGTACCATATATTTAACCATGACTTTAATGCTAACATTTAGATTATTTTCAATGTTATGACTTAAAAAAAAATACTACTTTATATTTGATCATTTCTTTTAAAAAGTCCTTAGAGCTTTAAAGCCAGCAACAAGAAAGAATGAGTGTCAAATCAGTAATGGTACTGGGTTATTGATAAGCCAGGCAACTGATTTATAGTCTTCACTTTTTATGTTGTTTAATGCATATTTATTTTTGTTGTTTACTTCTTTATTGTGCTTATTTGCCATACGTTGTATACAGCATTTTGACTCTTAATCACAGAACCTCTTTCACCCTAACCCCCTCTTAATCCCCCACCAGCCACCAACCCAGAGAAATGTTTCAAGAATTTCCCATTCTAAATTACTGCTCACTTATCATAGAGCTTTTGAAAAATACAGAAAAAACAGACTATAGGGTATTTAAATCATTGGCAGTTACAGCGCCCTGAGAGCAGCATTGCTAATTGTTTACTTTTTCCCCTTTAGCCTCTCCTTATAAGCTCCTCTGCCACCTATCACTCCCCTTCCCAGAGCCCAGGGCTAAAATCAAAGGGACAGAGTTAGGAGGGGTGGATGCCTTGTCATTTCCCCTTGTCCAAAATTTTAGTTACAATTTTCTGTTAGCTCTTTTAAAATTATGAAAGAATAATACCAGTTGAAAATTGAAAGGATAATCTAATAATATATGGGTTTCCAGGAAAATCGGGGTGGGGGTGGGGGGGTGTTGGCTGTTGGAGGATAAGGGGTAGGTGAATGAATCAGCCATATTCTGGGAAGGTGAGTGGAGTTGGAAACTTGATAGATCTAATAATTTATTGGCTCAGGGTGCGTCAATTACTACAGCCCAGCAAATGAGGTTAGAGCAGAATTGTGGGGGAGGGAGTGACGCAGCAAGCCATTGGCACCAAGAAAATGTAGCCGAGACAACTGTGTTATCATATTGCAACACCATTTTTTAAAATATTGGAAGCAGCTGCTACTTGCAGAGGTTCACCCACTGTGGCTCTCTGCGGTCTTTGGCCCGCTCCTGCAGGACGCATCACAGAGCCCATTGCGATCCTGTGCACCCCAGCCCGGGTTCTTCGCAGAATCTGTCCCGGTCTCACAATCTCAGCACTGCCTTCATCCCGGCAGCAGTTCCAACCGCGGCTTTCGCAGACCAGCTACCGCTAATTCCACCTCTGCCAAAGGCACCGCCGCTTCTGATATTCGGTGAGTCTTTCCCTGCGGAGGTCAGATCTCCCGATCTTGGAGGTACCCACATTAGGCGTGTACTGTTCTTTGAAAAATGTCCAAGTCAGTCGACCACAAGGAATTTTTAGAGTCCAGGCAAGAAGAGGCTGGTAATAAGGTGATGGTGGAGGGGCCGGGGAAAATGCTGGAGAGCAGTGAAAATTCTGCAGCTGGGCCTGGAGATGATGGGGAGCGAGCGCGGTGAAGAAGCCGCCTCTTGGCCTGAGGAAGAAGGGAGAAAATATGAAGATGCTGCTGGGTCTGGGGAAGGAGGGGTAAAGAGTGAAGATATGATGAGGACTCAGATCCAGACCGTCCAAAAGGACTTATCGGTTATCTTTTAGATACAGACTTTGTTGAAAGTCTACCTGTCAAAGTTAAGTACCGTGTGTTAGCCCTCAAAAAGCTTCAAACTAGAGTGGTGAATCTAGAATCCAAATTCCTGAGGGAATTTCATGGAATTGAGAGAAAGTTTGCTGAAATGTATCAGCCCTTGTTGGAAAAAAGATGTCAGATCATCAACGCAATCTATGAGCCTACAGAAGAGGAATGTGAATATAAATCAGACTATGAGGACTATGATGATGAGATGTATGATGAGGAAGAAATGTGTGGTAATGAAGAGGGTCGGGTACATGAGTACATGGATGAGGATGATGGTTACGAGGAAGATTATTATGATTATGCTGTTGAGGAGGAGGATGACGATGACGATGACGATGAGGATGATGACGATGACGTCGAGGCTACTGGGGAAGATAATAAAGAAGAAGATCCTAAAGGAATTCCTCAGTTTTGGCTGACTGTCTTAAAAAATGTTGACACAGTCACTCCTTTGATTAAGAAATATGATGAGCCTATTCTGAAACTCCTGACAGATATTAAAGTGAAGCTCTCAGATCCTGGTGAGCCTCTCAGTTTCACACTAGAGTTTCACTTCAAACCTAATGAATATTTCAAAAATGCGCTGTTGACAAAGACCTATGTGCTGAAGTCAAGGCTAGCATATTATGATCCCCATCCCTATAGGGGAACTGCTATTGAGTATTGCACAGGCTGTGAGATAGATTGGAATGAAGGAAAGAATGTCACTTTAAAAACCATCAAAAAGAAGCAGAAACATCGGATCTGGGGAACAATCCGAACTGTCACTGAACATTTCCCCAAGGATTCATTCTTCAATTTCTTTACTCCTTATGGAATCAGTTCAAATGGAAAGGATGGAAATGATGATTTTTTACTTGGTCACAATTTACGTACTTACATAATCCCAAGATCAGTATTATTTTTCTCAGGTGATGCACTTGAATCTCAGCAGGAGGGGGTAGTTAGGGAAGTTAATGATGAAATTTATGACAAAATTATTTATGATAATTGGATGGCTGCAATTGAGGAGGTTAAAACCTGTTGCAAAAATCTTGAGGCAATGGTAGAAGACATTGATCGCTAAGGCAGAATCTACATGGCCCTGAAATTAACAGCCTTAGATATAGTTACTCAAAATAAAAGAATTTGTCTTCTGTTCTGAATTTTTCTGATAGTGTTAGTTAAAGCACATGTCTCAGAAATATAAAAGATGTTCAAATGCGAATTCATTTGACCTTGCATTTTAGTAGTAGAATGCTCTCAAGAAATGTACACTGTGGTAAAATGATTTAAGAAATTAATATAGTGTGGTGTACTTTAATCCCTCTGAAGTCCTTTTGTCATGTAACTATTAATCTGTGGCTGTGAATAATACCCAGACTGCTAAATGAGATCAATATTTATTTGGAAAGAAAATCTTGGAGAACCCACCAAGGTTTTTTTGCTATTGTTGTTTATGTACTATTGTTTTTTTTAGTCTTTTAGCTAATGGATTTAATTTTGTTTTGCCTGTTTCATTTAAAAATAAAAATACAATAGAATTTAAAACTTAAGTGCTTAAGTAGAAGCCTGCATATGGTTAAGAATTTCAGGCAAAAACAACTTTATTGTTAATAACAGCTTGTTCATAGGCTCTTATATTATGTGATCATAATGAATAATGAAACTTAGTCATATGGAAGTTATTATTTTTCAGTGAAGTGTTAATCACAGTATTTTTCAAAAGATTGCCATATATTGTTCTGTATAATTGTGTAAACTATAATTGCAGTGTGTAATTTTTCTTTTCCTATAGTACATTTAATCATTCCTTGAAAATGTTTAGCATTTTGAAAAGATTTTTCATGTTCTTTCACTGGAAAATAAAATGAATAAAAATTTCATTGTTTTATGTTTTAAAACTGGTCACTTTTTCTGATTATAAAAATATTGTGTTCATTGGAGGATATTTGGAAAATACAAAAAAATACACTAATTAAAACTAAACGCATACTTCTACTCCTCAAAGATAAGCACTATTAATGTTGTCATTTATTTTTTACTATGTGTATTTACTATGTGTATGTGTTATTTTTCTATGTGTATATATGCAAGCCAATTTACTAACACTATACTTAGATGTGCAAAGAAGTAAGGTTTTATTGTTTATAACTGATGTAGTCTTAATCCTGAGTCCACCTCTACACCGCCCCCCCCAGGATTTTAGGAAAACAAAAATCTCGAATTTAACCCATCCAGCAAACTCATTACTATTCAGTAATTTAAACACTCTGTATAAACAAAAAGGTCCTATGTATTAGTCTGTATTTCAGATTTACCTACCCTTCCACCATGTTATCTGGATGCATAGGGTCTTATATTGCTTTATGGCAGAAGGAGTGTACACTGACTGAGTACAATGGGATGTGGTTGATCAGAAAGCTATTTCAGAGCTACTTTGCCTTCCTCAGGTGTGAAAACCCATAGATTTGGGTTTCTCCTTCAGCAGACTCTGTGAAAGTAGCATCTATCCCTCTGGGACAACAGGAAACATCTTTGTCCATGGGTGCATTTGCGTACTTGTGATTATTTATTTATGTTTCTTTTAAAAATGTGTCAATTACAGTTCACATTCAATGTAATATCACTTTCCAGTGTATAGTATAGAGATTAGACAATCACATACAAAGTGGTTCCCCCTAATATTTTCACTACCTACCTGGCACCATACATTGTTATTATAATATTATTGTTATTACTATTAAGTTTGTTTATTTATTTATTTATTTGAGAGAGAGAGAGGAAGGAAGAAAGAAAGAGAGAGAAAAAAACATCGATTGATTGCCTCTCACATGCACCCCGACAGGGGACCAAACCCCCACCTAGGCATGTGCCCTGACATGGAATTGAACCAGTGACATTTCGCTTTGCAAAACAATGCCCAACCAACAGAGACACACTGCTCTGGACACTTATTATGATATTATTGACTATATTCCCTACATTGTACTTTTACATCCCCATGAGTATTTTGTAACTACAAACAAATACTTCTTAATCCAACAGGGAACTTACTTATATTTTAATTTTTTATTGTTGACACTATTACAGATGTCCCCCATTTTCCCCCACTTTTCCCTCCTCCATCCAGTCCTGGCACCACCCTGTCCTTCATATTGTTGTCTGTGTCCATGGGCTATGCATATATGCACATGTGTTCTTTGGCTAATCTCTTTCAGTCCTCCCCTCCCCTCTGAGATCTGTTGGTCTGGTCCATGTATCCATGCCTTTGGTTTTATATTGTTCATCAGTATATTTCATTCATTAGATTCCACATATGATTGAGATCATATGGCATTTCTATTTCTTTGACTGGCTTATTTTGCTTAGCATAATATTCTCTAGGTCCACCCATGCTGTCTCAAAGGGTAAGGGTTCCTTCTTTTTTACAGTTGCATAGTATTCCACTGTGTAAACGTACCACAGCTTTTTTACCCATTCATTGACTGATGGGCACTTGGGCTGTTCCCAGATCTTGGCTATATTGTAAATAGCACTGCTATGACCATAGGAGTGCATCTATTCTGATTGGTGTTTCGAGATTTTTATAATATATTCCTATAAGTGGGATAACTGGGTCAAATGGCAGTTCCATTTTTAGTTTTTGGAGGAAACTCCATACTGTTTTCCACAGTGACTGCACCAGTCTGCATCTCCACCAATGGTGCCCTAGGCTTCCCTTTTCTCCACATTCTTGCCAGCACTTGTTGTTTCTTGATTCATTAATGATAGCCATTTTGGTGGGTGTGAAGTAATATCTTATTATAGTTTTAATTTGTATCTCTCTGAGAGCTAGTGATGTTGAGCATCTTTTCATATGTCTATTGGCCATCTGTATGTCCTCTGAGAAGTGTCTATTCAGGCCCTTTGCCCATTTTTTAATTAGGTAGTTTGTCTTTCTGGTGTTGTGTTGTGTAAGTTCTTTATGTTTTAGAAATTAATCCCTTATCAGATGTATCATTGACGAATATGTTCTCCCATACAGTGGGTTCATTTTCATTTTGTTGATAGTTTCTTTAGTTGCACAGAAGCTTTTTAGTTTGATGTAGTCCCATTTGTTTATTTTTTTCCCTTGTTTCCCTTGCCCTAGGAGATATATCAGCAAAAATATAGCTAATGTGTGATGTCTGAGACTTTACTGCCTATGTTTTCTTCTAAAATTTTTATGATTTAGGGACTTATAGTTAACTCTTTTATCCATTTAGAGTTTATTGTCATGTGTGGTATAAGTTGGTGGTCTAATTTTTGCATGTATCAGTCCAATTTTCCCAAAATCATTTGTTAAAGAAATTATTTTTACTCATATGTTCTTGCCTTCTTTGTCAAATATTACTTGACCATAAAGGCATGGTATTATTTCTGGGCTGTCTGTTCTGTTCTGTTGATCTATCTGCCTGTGCTTATGCCAGTACCAAGGTGTTTTGATTACAATGGCTTTTTTACTATAGTTTGATATCTGGTATTATGATCCCTCCAACTTTGTTCTTCTTTTTCAAGATTGCTGAGGCTATTCAGGGCCTTTTGTAGTGGCACTTAAATTTTTGAAATATTTGTTCTAAATGTGTGAGATCTGCCATTGGTTTTTAAATAAAAATTATGTTGAATCTGTAGATTGCTTTGGGTAGTGTGGACATTTTAACAATGT
Source organism: Tonatia bakeri (assembly GCA_004024845.1). NCBI lineage: Eukaryota > Metazoa > Chordata > Mammalia > Chiroptera > Phyllostomidae > Tonatia > Tonatia bakeri. Next base: position 13,997 of record PVIA01015633.1, on the reverse strand, counting down.
TAACTTTTCTTATCCATGAACATAATATATGCTTCCACTTAATTGTATCATCCTCAATTTCTTTCTTTAGTATCTTATTATTTTCCTAAAAGACTTTCATTATCTACTTGGATAAATTTATACCTAGGTACCTTATTTTTTTGTTGCAATACTGAATAAGATTGTTGTCTTAATTTCTCTGTGGGAGAATTCATTATTGGTGTATAAAAATGCCATTGATTTCTGAGTACTGATTTTGTATCCTGCTATGTGACTGAAATTATATCAGTTCTAGTACTGTTTTGTTGGAATTTTTAGGGTTTTCTATATAGAATATCATGTCTTCTGCAAATAATGACAGTTTTACTTATACTTTTCCAATTTGGATGCCTTTTATTTCTTCTTGCCTGATTGATGTGGATAAAACTTGCAGTACTGTGTTGAATAAGACTGGTGAAAGCAGACATACCTGTCTTGTTTCTGTTATTAAGGTAAATGCTTTTGGTTTTTTTCCATTGGGTATGGTGTTGGCTGTGCGTTTTTCATATATGACCTTTATTATGTTGAGGTATGATTCCTCTATTCCCACTTTACTGAGAGGTTTTTTTTAAAATCATAAATGGGAGCTGGATTTTATTGAATGCTTTTTCTGCATCTATTAATATACCTCCCCAGAATAAATCACACTTGATCATGGTGTATGATCTTTTTGTTGCTTTGCTAGATCTGATTTGCTAATATGTTGTTAAGGATTGCAGCATTTATGTTCATCAGGGATATTGGCATATAATTTCCTTTCTTTGTAACGTTTTTATCTGGTACTGGATTAGGATTATGGTGGTCTTGTAAAAAGAGCTTGGAAATCTTTACTCCTCTTGAATTTTTTGGAATAGTTGAGAAGGATAAGTTTTAGTTCTTTAAATGATTGGTAAAATTTCCCTGTGAAGTCATTCAGTCCAGGACTTCTCTTTGTTACTATTTTTTTTTAAATACTGCTCTGATTTCATCAGTTGTAATGGGTCTATTTAGATTTTTTGATTCTTCCTGACCCACTTTTATAAGATTATATGTCTCTAGGATTTCATCTCTTTCATCCAGGTTGCCTATTTTTTTGGCCTATGTTTGTTCATAGTGTTTACTTACAATCATATTTCCATGGTGTTAGTTGTTACTTCTCCCTTTTCATTTCACATTTTATTTATTTGGTCCTCTCCCTTTCATTCTTTTTTTTTGTTTTATTTTTTTAAAAAATACTTTATTGATTATACTATTACAGTTCTCCCATTTCTGCTTCACTCCCCTCCACCCTGCACACCCCATCTCACCAACATTCCCCCCCTTTAGTTCATGTCCATGTGTCATACTTAACAACTTCTTTGGCTTCTACATTTCCCATAGTATTCTTACCCTCCCCTGTCTATTTTCTACCTACCATCTACGTTACTTATTCTCTGTACCTTTTCCCCCCTCTCTCCTCCTTCCACTTCCCTGTTGCTAATCCTCCACGTGGTCTCCATTTCTGTGATTCTGTTCCTGTTCCAGTTGTTTGCTTAGTTTGCTTTTGTTTTTGTTTTAGGTGTGGTTGTTAATAATTGTGAGTTTGCTGTCCTTTTACTATACATGATTTTTATCTTCTTTTTCTTAGATAAGTCCCTTTAATGTTTCATATAATAAGGGCTTGGTGATGATGAACTCCTTTAACTTGACCTTATCTGAGAAGCACTTTATCTGCCCTTCCATTCTAAATGATAGCTTTGCTGGAGAGAGTCATCTTGGATGTAGGTCCTTGCCTTTCAAGACTTGGAATACTTCTTGCCAGCCCCTTCTTGCCTGTAAGTTTTCCTTTGAGAAATCAGCTGACAGTCTGATGGGAACTCCTTTGTAGGTGACTGTCTCCTTGTCTCTTGCTGCTTCTAGGATTCTCTCCTTCATTTTAACCTTGGCTAATGTAATTATGATGTGCCTTGGCGTGTTCCTCCTTGGGTCCAACCTCTTTGGGACTCTCTGAGCTTCCTGGACTTCCTGGAAGTCTATTCCTTTGCCAGTTTGGGGAAATTCTCCTTTATTATTTGTTCAAATAACCTTTCCACGTGTCACTCTTCCTCTTCTCCTTCTGGTACCTCTATGATTCGGATGTTGGAATGTTTAAAGATGTCCTGGAGGTCCCTAAGCCTCTCCTCATTTTTTTGAATTCTTGTTTCTTCATTTTTTTCTGTTTGGTTGTTTCTTTCTTCCTTCTGGTCCACTCCATTGATTTGAGTCCCAGTTTCCTTCCTATCACTATTGGTTCCCTGTATATTTTCCTTTATTTCACTTAGTGTAGCCTTTATTTTTTCATCTAATTTGCGATCAAAGTCAACCAATTCTGTGAGCATCCTGATTACCAGTGTTTTTAACTGTGCATCTGATAGGTTGACTATCTGCTTGTTGTTTAGTTGTATTTTTCTGGAATTTTGATCTGTTCTTTCATTTGGGCCATTTTTTTTTTGTCTCAGCTCACCTGTTACATATGAGGGGCGGAGCCTTAGGTGTTCACCCGTAGGTCAGCCCACGTCACTGGGTTGTGACGCTGTTGTGGAGGCAGGGTCCTAGAGGGAACAATGGCAATGGCTCCGCTGTGTGTTGGATTTCTGTCCCTTCCGCCACTTCCCCAAGCAAGCTGGGCCCTTCTGGTGCTGATTCCTGTGTGGGTGGGCTTGTGTATGTTCTAGGACCCTGTGAGTCTCTCCAACGAACTCTCCTGAGAGGCTGGGAGTCTCTCACAGCACCTGAACTCCCACAGGTGTTTTCAGTTGGTGGTTTGAGGCTTTATTTTCCCTTGCTGGGATTCTGGGTTTTGCAGTCTGTCTTGCTCCCCAGTTTCACCTGGTTTATCTGCACACAAATGTGGGACCGCTCTGTCCGCCTGCCACTGCCTGCACGCCCAGGGACCACCAGCCACTGCTTTTTTGCCACAACCCCTCTCCGCCTGGCAGCCCAACTCCGCCCCTCCTACTGGTCTGGATGAATGTGTTTACTTTAACTCCTTGGTTGTTGGATTTCCATACAGTTAAATTTTCTGTTACTACTGGTTGTTTTTTGTTTCTAAATTTTTGTTGTCCTTATTTTGGTTGTGCAAGGAGGCACAGTGTGTCTACCTATGCCTCCATCTTGGCCAGAAGTCTCTCTTTTTTTCTTGATGAGTCTGGTTAAAGGTTTGTTGATCTTGTTTATTTTTTCAAAGAACCAACTCTGGTTTTACTGATCTTTTGTATTGCTTCTTTAGTCTTAAGGTGATTTATTTTTGCTATAATTTTTATTATTTATTTCTGTCTACTTAATTTGGGCTTTGTTTCTTGTTGCTTTTCTAGTTCTTTTGTGTGTGATGTTAGCTTGTTTGAGTTTTTTCTTGTTTCTTGAGGTAGACTTGGAGAGCTATGAACTTCTTTCTCTGGACAGCTTTCACTGTGTCCCATAGATTTTGGGTAGTTGAGTGTTCATTTTTACTTGTTGCCAGGTAAATTTTGATTTTTTTCTTGATCTCATGATAACTCATTATTTAATAACATGCTATTTAGACTCCATGCATTTGAATTCTTTTCTGTCTTTTTATGCAGATAAATTGATTTCTAGTTTCAAACCATTGTGATCTGTGAAAATTTTTGATATTTTTCAGTTTTCTTAATTTGTTAAGATTTATTTTGTGTCCTGGCAGGAAGTGACCAGAGGAGAGAGAAGAGGGAGTTTCAGGGGAAAAGGGGAAGGGTTTACAGGAACAAAGTTAAAAGACACATGGACAAAAACTAGGGAGAGGGTGGTAATGGGAGGGAAGTTGGGAAGGAGGAGTGGGTGGGCTGGATTGGGAGTAAAGGGGAGAAAACTGTACTTGAACAATGATTAAAATAAAATAAAATAAAAAGATTTATTTTGTGTCCTCACATGTCATGTATCTTTGAGAATGATTCATGTGCACTGAAGAAGAATATACATTCTGCTGCTTTCTGACAAAATGTTCTGTAAATATCAGTTAAATTCATTTGATCTAGTGTGTCATTTGATGTAACTATTTCCTTGTTGATTTTTTTCTAGGAGATCTATCCATTGATGACAGTGGGGTGTTAAAATCCCCTACTATGATGTATTGCTGTCAATCTCTTCCTTAAATTCCACCAAGATTTTCTTTATATATTCAGGTGCTCCTATGTTGGGTTCATATATGTTTACAGAGTTATATTTTCTTCTTGAATTGATCCTTTTAGTATTATGCAGTGACCTTCTTTGTCTGTTATGGCCTTTGATTTGAATTCTATTTTATCACATTTAAGTACTGCTACCCCAGATTTTTTATTATATCCATTTGCATGAAAATGTTTTTTCTTCATCCCTTCACTTTCAGCCTGTATCAATCTGTTGTTCTGAGTTGAACCTCTCATCCACAAGACAAGACACAATACATATGTCATTTTAAAACTCTGTTCAGCAACCTTATGTCTTTTGATTGGAACATTTAATCTATTTACATTTAAGGTTATCATTGATAGGTCCTTATTTATTGCCGTTTTTTCTTTATGCTTATGATTCTCTCCCTCTGTTCTCTCTTCTTCTTAAAGGAGACCCTTTAACATTTCTTGCAATAGTAGTTTGGTGCTAGTGAACTCCTTTATCCTTTGTTTGTTTGGGAAACCCTGCATTTCACCTTGAATTATAAATGATAGCCTTGCTGCGTAGAGTAGTCTTTGTTGCACATCTTTGCTGTTCAGTACTTTAAATACATCATGCCAATCCCTTATGGCCTGAAGAGTTTCTGATTAGATATCATCTGACAGCATTATGGGAACTCCCTTTTAGGCAAGTAAACTGTCTCTCCCTTATGGCCTTTAAGATTCTCTCTTTATCTTTAAACTTTGACATTTTAATTATGATGTGTCTTGGTGTGGGTCTCTTTGGGTTCACCTTGATTGGGACTGTCTGTGCTTTCTGAACACCTGTGGCTTTTTCCTTCGCCTGATTAAGGAAGTCTTCCATTATATCTTAAAATAAGTTCTTTCTCTCTTGCTTACTTTCTTCTTCTACTGGTACCCCTATGATGCAAATGTTTTTAGATTTCATGGTGTTCCAAAGTTCCCTTAAAGTATCCTCATTTTTTAAAATTTAGTTTTTTCTTTGCTACTTTCATTGGGTGTTTTTCTCTACCTTGTCTTCAAAATCACTGATAAGATCTTCTGCTTCATTTGCCTACTTTTTTTTTCTAGTTTATTCTTGATATGCTATTCTTCATTTGCAACTTGTTTTTTTTTTCATGGTCTCTATGTCTTTTTTATGTTGTTGTAGTTCTCAGTAAGTTCTTTGAGCACCCTTATAACCATTACTTTGAATTTTATATCTGATAAATTGTTTGCCTCCATTTCATTTAGCTCTGTTTCTGGAGATTTCTCCTTTACTTTTATTTGTGGCCTGTTTCTTTGTCTCACTATATTGGCTGTCTCTTTGTGTTTCTTTGTATGTATTAGATAGATGTTCTATGACTCCCAGTCTTCATGGAGGGCTTTACATAGTAGGTGTCTTGTGGGCCCTAGTGGTGTGTTCTCCTGGGTGCACTGGGAATATCCCTTGTTTGTGCTTTGTGGGCCCTCCTATTTTATAACTGAGTCTTGATTGCTGTTTTCCCATTTGTACATGAGATCACCCCTCAGGCTGGCTGACTGTGAGATTACTGCATGCAAGCTGCTGTGTGGGTGCTGATCTAAGAAAGAAAAGAAAAGAAGAAATAAAAGAATGAAAGCCAATAAAAATAGTGTATATAAAACATGTAAAAATAAAAAGGAAATAAAAATAAAAAATGGAAAAATGAATGGGAATATCAGAAAGGAAAAGCAAAAGCCAAATAAGAAAAGAAAAAGGAAATAAAAAGTAAAAAGAAAATAAAAATGCAAAAAGAAAATACAAACTGGAAAAGAAAGAATCAAAAAAATTAAAAAGCAAAAAATTGAAAAAAGGAAAAATGGAATTCTTTTCTGTAGAATTTAGTGCTTTCTGCGATCTCCTTTTGATATTCTGTTTTTGAAGTTTGATGGGTCCCACTCAATCTTTGTCTAGTGTTTGCCACTTGGTGTGTTGGTTCTGTGCCCCTAGGGAGTGAGCCTGGCTCAGGCCAATGACAGATGTATTGTCTGTGCCTTGCCTTTGGCAAACTGTTTGAAGCTACAAGTGATCCACAATTTGCGGCTGCCTCTGCTGGACCTGGCTGCACCTGGGAAGAACCAGACTACTCTCCTAGGCTGGCCTTAATCACTACTAGTCCCAGGGTTGGACCAGCAAATGTCCCAAGGCAATCCGGATTCTGCCCCTGTCTGCCTCTGAGGGTCCACCAGCTAGCTGCCTGCTAGGCTTAGTCACTGAGAAAGCCTCTGGCAGAATCAAGAGGATGGAGCTAATGGGTCTTTGGTGAGAGAGTGGTGCTGTTCAGGCTTCAGGGAAGATGCGGCCCTTGACCCAGAACCAGTGTCTGTCTTGGATATTGCCCTGACTTTGGCCCAACAGAGCCCCTAGTATTCAGGTGGATGGAGTCTCTGGGGCCCAGAGGTTGAGTCTGCTGGAAGCCAGGAGAGTGCTTCTATCTATCTCCTATGAGGGGGGTAGCGCCAGTCAGGTTCAAGGCAAAGTTGGGAGAATGACCCCTCCCCATAACAAGTCACTAATCCCCCCCCCAGTCTGCCAGGATTGTTACACCCCCACCCCAGGCTATGCCTGTGGCTTCTCCAGTGAGGCAACAGAAATTCCTATGGATGAAGCAGGAGAAATTCCTAAGGGCAGCGTGTGAGAAATTTTTAAGGGTGGGGTAATTGCTTTTCTCCGGACTGCTTGGAGGGCATTTCTCTGCCCAGAAAAGAAGTGTACTAAGATTGATTTAGCACTAGAATCCAGGCAGTTGTCCCCCGTGTTTTTCCCCAGAGTCATAGACCCCAGACTTTCTTCAGGAGACTCCAGACTGTACCACCCTTCCTCTGTAGAGGCCAGGGTAAGTGGCTGTGATTACAGTTTTGCATGTTGTCCCTTTAACAGTGTGTCTGTGCCTCCAGTGGATTCTGCCTATCCTTGGTGGGCAGGAAACCAGTGCCACTGCCAACCCCATTTTCACCCCCCTATTCTATGTGAGCATCTCTTCCTGGCTGCGGTACTCTGGGCTTGGGAGCTGGGCCTGGGGTTTAGACCCTGCACCTCTCCAGGGGAACCCCCTGCAGCTGAGCTATACCTCTAGCACATTGCCCATGGGAGCAGGGACAGCGTTTTCCTCTTCTCTGCCCTTCCTATCAGCCTTGACATGACTTCTTTTACAGCTCCTTGGTTATATATCTCCTCTGCAGCCAGTCTTCAGTTGGCCAGGGTATTTCCTTACCCAACTTTGTTGAATTTCCATTTGGATTCCAGGATGAGGTGAACACAAGATCCACCTACTTCATTGCTAACTTGAAAACTGTTGGGTGGTTTTCTTGAGTACAGAGAATAGCATGCTTTCCCCTGTTGATTTGCAAGATCTGTGTGCTACAGAGAGATCTGATTAGATCATTGGGGAGGAGTAGGGAGGGGTCTTAGGAGGAGGTGGAGGCAGTAGTAAACAGTCTGAGACCAGACTGGCTGAGAAGCTGAACACCCCACAGCACATGGAATTATGGACCAGAAGATTTAAAATAAAAGGAGGGCAGAGATTGGCTCTCAGGCTTTCTTCCTTGAAGATGCCTGGATGATTGTGCCATGGCTGCCTGCAATTGGTATTTTGGATGGTAGAAGGAAATCCCAGCACAGCCTAGGATTGGGGTGGCCTGGCAGGAGGATGGCAGGGTTATTCTTCTTTGGGTGTTCTAGAGGAGCTGGGCTCTGAAGCAGAAGCCTGCCGTTCTTCCAAAGTTGTGTAGCATTTGTGTCTTATGTTGTTTTAGTTTGTAAGCTAATTCTATAGAAATAAGATAGTTAAAACTAACAGAGGGAATGATAGGGGAAGGAGTTAAAGATTTTAGCCTTAACCGATAGGCCCTAAGTGACTAATGCTTGTGGAAAGCTGTTATTCCAAAATTGTGTAGCTTTTGAATAAAGACTCCCTTCCTTTTTTGTCAAACCTCTGCCTCTGAAACTTAGCCCAGAGGGTGGTGGCAGGCAGCAGGACCCCACTTGCTGTTCAGTAACACTTGGACCTCAGGGAAAATACATAAATAGATCATGAAAATGTTCTAAGATCAGGAGAGCTAAAGAAAAGCTGAATAAGGGTATAAGTTATATGAATTCAGGCTGGGATGTAACCCAGGAGGTTGGACTCTCTGATCCTCCCAAAAGTGAACTGACATTTTGCTCCTGGTTAGAGAGAAAATGCCAGGCATCCTTGGGCACCAGATAGGAAAGAGGCTAGGCCTTCAAAAACCAGCCAAACAAGGGTATTCCCAGGACGGAGGGAAATGACATTAATAAGGAATCTCTTGTGTTGGGTACTGAATGCATGTCAGGCACTGTGAAAAACATTTACCATACAGTCTCACTTCTTTTCATGTTTATAAATGTCCCTTTGTATACATGAGTACTCCAAAGCTAAGGACACAAACAAAAAAGGTAAAACAACTTAACCAAGGTAAGCACAGCTAAGTCATGGACTGAGGTATATCTATAGGCATATTTTTATTAGATCAGGCCTGTAATTTGCCTCAGATTGTGACAGAGAAGAGTGCTAGTTAAAATTTTAAGCATAAGTTGGAGGCTAATTGGTTCCTAGAGAGATAAACATCTGAAATGCCATGTAAAAACTATCAGTCGAGATAGCCCTTTGTCCTCGGTTCCTAAGCAGGGCTGGGGCAAAGGACTTGTTATAAAGAAAATTTCTTATATTTGACCCCCTTTACTTTTTATTAGGAATTTGTGACAGAAGAAGTTTTGGCTGCAGGGAGTGGGCACACAATACAATATGCAGATAATGTCTCATGGAATTGTATACTTGAAACCTATATAACTTTATTAACCAATGTCACCCCAATACACTTAATTAAAAAATAAAATTCCCAAAAACCTTAGTAGGGTTTCTGAAATTCAAACTCAAAGCAAATCCTGAGGCTCAGAGTAGAGAAGTGTTTTGTTCTGGAATTCTGTCTACATATCCATTTAACTCCAAGGTCCGTATTTTTTGAGGAATTTAGGCCCAGCAACTTAGAAATATGCAAGAACTCCTGGGAGAATAGCGTCTTCATTCCTCATGCCCATCCTAAGCACAAATATCACCAATTATGTTCCCTTTTATGGGCCCTCTCTGCTTCTGAGAGATGAACAGCAAAGGGTCAGAGAAATTCTCAAGGTCAGGGAAGGAATAAGGGGAAAGAGATTGAGAGAGAAAAGGGTATTAAAGACAAGTGTCAAATTCTTGTTTGTCTCCTGCCCTCAGTCACACCCAGAAGTGGCCTAGGGGTGTGCCCTGTGGAGGTGAAGAGAGAAGGAAATGGGGTCATGGAGGGCTCCATCAGGGATGGTAGCTATATTTTGCATTGTTTTGTCATCATAACTATCAAAACATCTGAAACAAAAATAAGACAAATGCTATTTTTTTGTTCATTCTGAGTGATGTGTACTGGGATACATGTTCTCTGACTCACTGTAATTTTCTGTGTGCTTTAAAATCTGTTCATGATTTTAAAAGGATGGAGAAAGAGGTACTTTTAGGAAGACCTCAGGAAGGCTTGAGCTTGGATCCTGGAGTATTCAGAGAAGGCCCACAGTGACCAGGATACAGAAAGGTGACAATGGCAAGGTTGGCAAGGGCCAAGTCATGCAGCTCATTACAATTAGGCCATGTTGAGGAGTTTGCACTCTACTGGAAGTGAAATGGGGAGCTCTTCTGGGTTTTCTTGTAAGGGAAGAGAAAGGAACCATTCATTCCTCAGAAAAGCAGTCTGACTACTGGCTGGAGAAGAAAAGGGGTTTGGTTGAAGTGGGCAACCAGTTAGGAAGCTATGGCAGGGACCCATGAGAGACATAATGGTGGATGACTCCAGTGAAATTGAAGAGATTCCCGTGGTGTTTGGGAGGTGAAGGGGATAAGGCTTGCTGAAAGATGAGATACTGGCTGGAGGAAGATATGGGACTGTGAGAGGAAGGAAATAAGGGTGCTCCTCCATTTTTATTTCACTTGAATACCTGTATAGATGGTGATGCTATTCATTGAGAAGGGGAAGACTTCTGTGGGAGGAACAAAGTTAGGGAGTGTAGAGGGCAGGAGGTGAAGGAAGTTCAGGAGTTCCAGTTTTGCCATTTAAGGACAAATGTCTGAGACATCCAGGTGGAGATATCAAACAGGCAGGCAAAAAAGTATGAGATCACAACCTCATAACTTTTTCCACTCCTCCCCAAAGTAGGACCTTATACTGTTCCCTTCCCTACAATCTGCTGTTCTCACTTAATAATAGCATATTTGGGGGTTCCCCCCAAATCAACCCATATAGACCTAATTGATACTTGTTAATGGTTGCATAATAATCCATGAAATGGCTGCCCTATAGACTTCTTCATCCATTCCCCAACTGATGAGCACTTGTTCTGTGTGCTACTTGGCCCAGTAGGAACCCTGTGATAAACATGCTCAAGTGTACATCCTGATGTCCTGGACTCTCATGTCTATAGGCTCAATTTCCATTCCTTCTCTGTCCCACATATCAGTCCTCAAAGTACCACTTGCTAAATATGTTGCATTTAATCAAGACAATTTACTAATGATTGTTATTATTTGTCAAATAGCAGAGGCACACCCCAGCACTTTTCCATTCTTTCCAAATAAATACCTAAGGCTGCTTTTCTGTTGGCCCATATCCCATGATTATTTTCTTTCAGGAGAATTTGTAGGCACACTGTGAATTGAACAATTTCCCCACTCCAAAATACAGTTATGCTTTTATGCTCTATTCCCCTGAGCATGCTTCCTACAACTATGTTGATGGGAAACTCATGGAAAGAGTCTTCTTTGTGCAGACCCCCATTTCCAGTGTTTTGATTCAGTTTTGCATATAGAGTGGATCTATCCATCTGCCTGTAGGTACTCCCCACCCCTTACCTCCTTCCATTCTTTTGTACTCTTTTCACCCTGCTCTCGGAATGTCATCCCCACACCTTTCTATTTCTCCCTCCTGGTAGGAAAAAGGAAGTGGGCCACATAAAATGGAAGAGGAGTGCTGGTTCCAAATACTCTTTCAATGTCTCAGTATCTGAACCTATCTCTTTTTAAAGCTCCACTGATAAGTGAACAGAAAGAAGTCCAAACCTCAGCACACAAAGTCTTTGTTGTCCCGTGTTAAACCACTTCCATGCATGTGCAGCCAGGAGCACTGAATGCAGGACTGAGCGAGGACATTGAGGCTGGACCACACAAGCCTAGGAGAGAAGTCACGTTTGAGGTTGGTCTGTTCAACTGCCCAGTCCTTCTCAATGTCTTCTGATGGCTTGTCATTTTCTCAGGGCTTATTTCTAATCTGTGGTGGATGGGAGGAATTCTGTGGATGCAGTCCTCCCACACCAAAACACTAATTCAAACAACCTAAGCATCCCTATGTTTGTTGCAGTGTTATTTACAATTGCCAAGATATGGAAGCAGCCCAAGTGTCCATCAGTAGATGAGTTGATAAAGGAACTATGGGACATTTACACAATGGAATTCTACTTGGCCATAAAAAAGAAGGAAGTTTTACTCTGTGTGACTGTATGGATGGACTTGGAGAAAATTATGCTAAGTGAAATCAGTCAGAGAAAGACAAATACCACAGGCTATCATTCACATGTGCAATGCAATGAATAAACATAACTGACAAGGGAAATGGTGACAGACTCATAGATGGAGAGCAGGATGACAGCTAGTGGGGGTGGTTAGGGGGTGGAGGTATTGAGTTAAAAGAAAAAGGACTCATGGACATGGACAACAGTCTGGTGATTGCTGGGGAGTAGGGTATAAGGGGAGTAAATGGTAATGGAAATAAATACAATAAAAATTAAATTAAAAAATGAATCTTATAGAAAAGAAAAAAAACTAGAATTCATCACTACCAAGCAGTATTACATGAAAAGTTAAAGGGTATTCTTGAGGAAGGGTAAAAAATGGAGATAAAAACATAAACAATAAATTGGCAGTAAATAGATTTCTATTAATGATTGAATCTAAAAAAGAAAATAAATCAACAAGGAAAACAGAAAGAGACTCATAGATACAGATAACATTTTGACAAGTTGCCAGATGAGACAGGGCCTGGGGGCATAGGTGAAAAAGGTAAAGGGATTAAGAAGTACAAATTGGCAGTTAAATAATAGTCATGGGAATCTAAAGGTACAGCATAGGAAATATAGTTAATAACAATGTTCTAATAACTGTGTATGGTGTCAGATGGATATGGGATTTATCAGGATGATCACTTAGTAAGTTATATAATGTCTAATCACTGGCATGTATACCTGAAGCTAAAATAATATGGTATGTTCACTATAATTTAAAAGTAAAAAATGATTGAGAAAAAAGTTTTGTAGAAATAAAAAAGTACTAAAAAATGTGTTGACCAATTTAAATAGCTGGGCAGGGATATATGCACTCTTTTATAGTACAGGTTGATATAAACTTTAAAGGAGAAACATTTGGCAATATACATAGAAAAATATTTGACACACCCATATTTCTATCATTCTGATATTACAATAGAAAGGAATAGAGAGCAGTAAAACATCCCAAGACATTCAGGTTCAAAGTTTTTCATTATATGATTTATCTTACATGCAAAAAAAAAAAAAAAACCCCAACCATTTTAAGCATATCCAAAGGAATCTTGGTTGTAGAAATTGTTTACTTTGTGATGGAATTTATGAAAGAAAATAATAAAAAGAAGATATATAATGATTTAGAAGTGAGGCCGCAGGGTACAGTGATAGTGATAATACCCCTCAATGAAACAATGCATAGTTTATTATAAGTATAAAGGTAGTAGATCTAATTGATGTGTATGAGTGTGTGTGAGTGTGAATGTATGTGCATGTGCTTCCCAGTTTGTTGGGCTGCAAATTGTATTTTGTCAAGTACTGTTATTAGGTTTCATACTGGATTGTGACTTTCTTTGGTTATATCAAGAATTTCTTAAAATATTTTCTATTAGTCATGTACAATTTGTATACAAGGCTTAAAATAAATAAAAACAAAAACTCCTGTTTCCCAGAAAAAATATTGAGAAAATGCATAAATAATTGTAATACCAAGTGAAGAAAGTAATACAGGTATCCACATCTTACTAAAATACTGGTCCGCCTTACAAAAATAAACTTATCCTTTAATTATGTATGACCATTTTAATGATGCACATCCCAGCAAAAGTACCATATAATTTGACACTTAAAATTTACTTTTAGCAATGTTTGTTCAGAAAATGATTTTGAAACTCAGCAAGATTTGTGCCCTGTGATGCAGTTGCACAGCTTTGTTTGGATAAAGAAAAATCTAGCTATCACCTAGATGTAGGAAGGAATTGATAACATATACACACACATACAGACAAACAGATATATAGACATGGACATACATATGTACATACATTTATCCACAAACTGAGCCATCAATTCAATGGAATACTAACAGACAAAGTATTTTAAAATATTTTAATGATATAAAATGAAGTTCAAGAGCATGTATGTGTATGTATATGTACATACACTGATTTATACGTGAAGAGCACATAAAAACATTATATACATCATTATATACATATATGATTTTGCATAAGAAAAATACCAGAGAGGTACAGCCAAAAATATTTCAGGTAGTTCTTCCAAAATATTAAACAGGAAAGGATGAAAATGATCCAGGAAGACACGGGTGGTCATAAGGATTGATTACTAACTGGTTTCATCAATGTCCTTCTGCTAACTCGTCTGCTTTGTGATTTTTTTCTGCAATGAAGCTGAGTTATTATTATTATTGTTATTTTGACAATGTGAAAATGGCAGGAAGTAGGCGCAGGAGAAGGAGGTGATACACAGTACTTAAATCC
>PVIA01015632.1:0-21954 GCA_004024845.1 Tonatia bakeri | reverse complement strand
TCTCTCTCTCTCTCTCTCTCTCTCTCTCTCTCTCTCTCTCTCTCTCTCTCTCTCTCTCTCTCTCTCTCTCTCTCTCTCTCTCTCTCTCTCTCTCTCTCTCTCTCTCTCTCTCTCTCTCTCTCTCTCTCTCTCTCTCTTCAGAAATCCTGGCTGGTGGGGATGGAAATCCAGACATGCTCATCACTGTTTTGCTACCATTAGGGTAGAATCTGCAGAGAATGAGGCCAACACTAAGAAAAGTGGAACCAAAAGATGATGAAAGACATACTGAGTTCTCATGACATAGCTTAATAACCTGGATCCCACCACACCCAAACTTTGGGACTTTTCATAACACGAGCTGGTAAATCCCCTTTTTTATTTGTTTCAGTTTAATTTGAAATTTTCATCACTTGCAACCTAAAGAATTGGGCAATAAAGGACATGGAAGATAACCTCACTCTGAGACAACTGTTCTCTTTTAGACTAGAACCTCCCTAACTATCTTTGCCTCAAAGTGCCCTCGTCTAAGCCGCACACCCATACTACCCCCAGAGGGCCTTTGCCTCCTTGGGGCACTGTCATTGTCCAGTTCCGCTTGGCTCTCTGGTGGGGTCCTGATGAGTGTTACTTGGGGAGGGATCAACAAGGACAGCACGACAGAGGATGAAAGGACGGAAGCCTCTAATAGAGTAAGAAGGCCCATTTCTCCTACCCACACCTTGGTCTCAGCCTCTGGCTCCGTGAGGTGGCTCTCCATCCAGGTATGCCAGCCCTCAAACGTTTGTTTTTCCTATGACCTGGGCACGTTTCTCAGCCCCTCTGTCCTTCCCGCATTCTCAAAGGTGTATGCACAATGGAGCCCACAATATACAATATACCCGTATATGCATATATGTGCACATGTACTTATGCATACTTATATCCCATTTGCTTTATACGTATGCAGGAGAAAGAGAGAGAGACTTATTTTAAGAAGCTGGTCTATGCACTTGTGGGGACTGACAGGTCTGAAACCTGTGGGCCAGGCTAGAGATAATTTCCTTTTCCTCCAGGAACTACAGTGCTCCCTCTTAAGGCCTTCGCCTGATTGGGTGAGGCCCACCCCCCACTATGGAAGGTAATCTGCTTTACTCAAAGTCCACTAATTTAAATGTTAATCATCTATAAAAAACTCTTCAGAGCACTATCTAGACTGTTGTTTGACCAAACAACGGGATGCCGTAGCCTAGCCAACTTCCCATATAAAATTAACCATCACGGGGCCCAATGCCCTGCAGGCGTTCCAACACAGGTTTACGGATCTGAAGTGAATTCAGTGTGTCCCCCGTAGTCCTATGGTTGGCTTTGAAGTTTAACGTACTAATTCTACAGTCATGAATAACACAGCTGTTTATAGTTGATAGAGCCCTTTTAAAAAAAACATGGTGTTCCTCTGCAGAAGTCTGGGTGCCTAGGGTGTGGCAGGCAGAACTATTAGCCTCATTTTACAGATGAAAAACACGAGGTTCAGTGCAAACCAAACCCCCCAACAGCTCACCGCAGTGTCCTGTGGCCCCCGCTCTGGCGCTGGTGCACGGGGCGGAGGGATCCCGCTCATTCTGGCTTTGCTCTGGTTCCAGTAAAGCAGGTTGGATATTCGGTGTGCATCCAACGCTCTTATTACCTTGTCTCTTGGACTATTTTAATAATTACTGCACTTCTAAAGATTACCTAATTCATTCATTTTAGTTTTTCTGCTGGATAAGGAGTGTCCTCTGTCCTTTGCTCCAGGGGCCTTGACATGGCCCAGGTGGTCCCTAAGGCCCAGGAACTTAGGAGGCTTCCAGTCCAGAGGCCCCTTATCGGACTTTCTGGCCATTAAAGCAAGAGTCACAGGCCCAGTTGCCAATTAGGGCCAGGTAAGAAACGAATGGGAGTGAAGAAGCTGGTGGGTCTTCAGCACACGGAAGAAGGCACGTCCCATTACACCATGGCAACCGGGATCCACTTCCAGGACACGGTGGCTTTGGGGAGCTCTGCACCTGTGTTTCCAAATATTTTAATATCTGGAAGTAGGGGTTTTTATAAGTGAAATCTGATGTGACTCAGCAGCCAATTTAAATATTTGTTTATTTTAAATAAACACTGAGGAAAAGAAATAAAACGCGGTGAGGGCCAAATAAAATGCATCTTCAGATAATCAATGCTGCCCAGTGTTTAGACAAGAAAACCCGCCCTCCCACATGGAGCCAGGCCCAGACACTACTTGTCAGGTTGTTGAGGAGGGAAGTGAGAATACTACATTCACCGGTTTCCTGAGTGCAAGATCAGAGGAGGGCCTTCCCTGGGAGGCTCTGAGGCAGAGAAAGTGGGGGCCCAGCTCCCCAGCATTTCCACCAGCCCTCCATGGCAGAGGGGGCTGGAGTGTTGCCTGCAGAAGGAAGGTGTTCACCTCCCTGAAGACTTTGTCTCCGGCCATGCCCACCTCCTCAGGGTCAGAGAAGGGGGCGTGCCGAGCAGCTTCTTTAACTGGAGAAAGAGGCCAGCAGCAAGCGTGTGACACACTCGCTGGCCGCCTCTGGCAACGTGCGGGGGGAGGGGCAGGGAAGGGAGGAAGGCTTCTTTTCTACCCTGACTCTTTTATACTCTTTGAGTTTTTTATTAGGAACATTTATTTAGTTTCAAATCATCAATTTATCTATGTGTTTTTTAAAAGATTTTATTTATTTTTAGAGAGAGAAGGGAGGGAGGGAGAAAGAAACATCGATTGGTTGCCTCTGGCACACCCCCAACTGGGGACCTGGCCCACAACTCAGGCATGTGCCCTGACCAGGAATCAAACCTGAGACCTTTTAATTTGCAGGCCAGTGCTCAGTCCACTGAGCCACACCAGCCAGAGCTATCTATGTGGGGTTTTTATTAATTTCTTATAATTATAAAATTCTAAGTGTTGTCAAAATGTTCCTTCTGGATTGTCTATTATTATAATTATTTATTAGTATACATTGAATCAACATCACATATTTATATGTTTCGATAATAGTAAACAGAGAAAATAAAAGTTTGTTGGAAATAATCTTAGTAAAACAGAAGGTATGGCCCTGGCTGGCATAGCTCAATGGATTGAGCGCGGGCTGTGAACCAAAGCATCGCAGGTTCTATTCCCAGTCAGGGTACATGCCTGGGTTGCAGGCCAGGTCCCCAGTGGGGGCCACATGAAAAGCAACCACACATTGATGTTTCTCTCTCTCTCTTTCTCCCTCCCTTCCCCTCTCTAAAAATAAATAAATAAAATCTTAAAAAATAACACACACAATGGGAAAAATAAACATGTTAGGGTGAAAAAAAAAAAACAGAAGGTATATTTTCTCCTAATCAGTGCATGTGTCCATGGGCAAATATGACTTATGACAGAATAAGACAAAGTTTGGCAATAATTTTATTTCTATTTTTATTATTCATACAAATAAAAGATAGGAATGGTTTTTTTAAACAATAATAACTCAATTTTTGGAAGCCTTTCCAGGTGAAATGCCAAAAATCGCATAACAATCCATCATCATCCAAGTATATTCTAAGGACTGTCAGCCGCTAAGTCCACGAGCTCCTTCCTCAATTTTGCTGAAAACACAGAAAGACCCCTCTTGGCTGGTTCCCCTCTGAAAACAGGAAACAGCTGCACAACACCTCATGCTCTTCCTGAACCTCTGAAGATGGTTGTCATTTTCTTAAGACCGTGATCTTCCACTTTCCTTCCAAGATCTGTAAGCATTTCAGCTACTTTCTTACCCTTCCCAAGGACTGAGCCCACTTCCCCCTCTGATTGCCTCAGTCTTAATTGCAAGTCATTAATTCCGTCATCCCTTGGTGTCCACTATGACCCCAACTCTCATCTCTCGCCAGTTCTGTTCCTCTCTGGGATGAGCACTGCTTTGAACACCGAGTCTACTCCCCTGCAGGTGCCTACCAAGAGCATCTTTAAATGCCCAGTGTCTCTAGTTTATCCATCACTATGGATGCTTTTTCTCCTACGTTGTAGAACCTCACCCAGGAAGGTACATCTGTAACCCACCATCACCTGAGCAGCTCAAGTCCTTCCAACCAGGAGCCTTTACACCCGGGAGCAAGGACACCTCACCCAACCAGCCATGCTAACCGAGGTGGGGAGGGGCAAGCAGCAGCCTCGGAGTGTCCCTCACCATAGGGTGTGTTCCTCTCACTTCTCAGCTGAAGGAGACACCCGCCCACTCCTGCTGGGGTCTCAGTAGAAGCACAGCTCTCAGCAGGAAATAGAACCACGCCCTCCCTCAGCCCCTTTTCAAAGAAATGTAAACCCAGACTTCCAGGCAGAAGGCATAGCCCCGCAGTGTCAGTAATTTCTCAGTCCTTCCTAAGGTCAACGGGTTTTTTTTTTCTTTGTCTGATGCTCATTGTTCTCCAGCACAAGTTCTTCTGTGTTTCTCGCATGCCCATTATTTGCCTGCCATGAGTTAGATGTCCTATCTAAAGGGAGAGGAAAAGTCTGAGAACACACATGACCCCCTCCCTCCTTGCAAGGCCCCCCTCCTTGCAGAGAGCTTTTTGCCCCTTCTTCAGATCCTAGAGTTCCCCCTCTCAACCTGAGGTCCCCCCTGGATAGGCGCGTATTCAATATTTTACATAATTATGTGTACGGATCCCACATAATTTGATGGAAGCGTGGAGACAGAGCTTCAGGGAGTCCACCATCTAAACTGGGGGAAGTCAGCATGAAAAATAACCTGTGTCTGGTGTGTCACGAGTTACAACAGAGTCAGCACAGCACAGGGGACAGGACTCTAGCCTCGCTGGGAACAAGGCCAGAGAGCAGGAGGGGAAGAGGGGCTGGCCTTTTAGGAGCTGACCCAAGAGCTACATTAAAGGCTTAGTGGACACATGGAAGGAAAAGTAAAAGGAGCGTCGGCTGCAGGAGAACAGCCTGTGCAGGGTGGACAGCCCTGCTGGTGGGGGTGGGGGCACCTGCAGTTGCAGGGGGTTCTCGCAGATGGCAGCACCAAAGGGACTTAAGAGGGAATTTGTAAGATAAATCCAGGTGGACATAGGAGACAGAAACTCTTTTAGTCTAAGGTCTAAAACTCGTGCCAGCCAGAGGGAGTATCAAGCACATATGAATCTTTTTGAGGAGTAGGGCAGAAGGTCAACCCAAGTAGTGAGAGATGTCCAAATTTTAAAGATAAAAGGGTAGAATGCAGGGAAGGACAGCCTTCCTCCCCTCCTCTCTGCCTCTCCCCAGGCCCTTCCCCACCTCTTGGTGGCCAGGGAAGAGGTGGGGAGAAAGAAGTGCTGGGACTGGCCAATTTCCAAAGGCGGAAAAGGAACCTGAAGGCTTACAATTCCTAGGAAAGGAATCACGGCCCAGGAAAGGAGGGGAGCTGGGTACTTTGACCTTTCTAAGATTGAAGTGAGCCCTCCCCTTGAACCCCTACACCCTCCAACGTTAGCAGAGGCCACATGGGAGCCTGGACTTCACTCCTGCCCGGAAGTACAGGGCATCCCGCGCCTGCTCCATCGGGGTGTTGGTGGAGGCTTACTGAAGAGTCAGGACTGTCACCACTGACCAGTGATAAGGAGGCCACCCACTCCCACTGTGTCAGTAAAGGTCACATGGGAATAACCACAGGACACTCTGACCTCTTCTGCTCCTTCTGGACAAAGAGGCATCAGTGGAGGACGGGAGAAAGCCAGAACCCTGCGTGTGCGCACGCACGCACACACACACACCAGAACAAGGAATTTCCCTCCTCAGGTGTCAATAAAAGGCCAAGTGGGGAACCTGGGCCTCTACCTTCCCCCACAGTAGTGAGGTGACACCATCCTTTGCCCTACTGAGCGTTGTCAAAGGAAGTCAGCTAAAATGGAAGGTTTAAATAACATCCAGAGTCTTATAACATAGTCCCCAAAATGTCCAGGATTCAATTTAAAGAAAAATTAGTCATTATACCAAGAACTAGGAAAATCTCCAACTGAATAAAAAGACTATCAATAGATGCCAGCACCAAGATATCAAAGATGTTAGAATTATATAACAAAGATGTTAGAATTATATAATAAAGGTCGAAACATCATAAAAATGTTTCAACAAGCAATGCAAACATGCTTGAAACAAATGAAGAAATACAAGTTCTCGACGAAGAAATATAAAGTTTCAGTAAGTGAATAAAATATATAAAGAAAAGGCAAATGAAAATTTTAGAACTAAAAAAACATAAATTTTTTTTAAAAATTCAGCCCTGTTTGATGTGGTTCAGTGTATTAAATGCTGGCCTGCAAACCAATGGGTCACTGGTTCAATTCCCAGTCAGGGCACATGCCTGGGTTGCCAGCCAGGTCGGGCCCCCAGTAGTGGACGTGCAAGAGACAACCACACATTGATGTTCCTCTCCCCCTCTTTCTCTTTCCCTTCCCCTCTCTCTAAAAATAAATAAATAAAATATTTTCAAAAAATAAAAATACTGTTTGTATAACCCACAGGAAGACAGTAAAAAGAAAAAAAAACAAAAAGAGCAAAAAATAAGGCAACAGATAAAGTAGTAGGCCTAAGTCCTAACATGTCAATAATTACATTAAATGAAAATGGTCTAAATACATGAATTAAAATACAGAGATTGGCAGAGGGGAAAAAATTTATTTCAAGTCTAACCTAAATCTCATACCTTATATTCAAATTAACTCAAAATGCATCACAAACTAAATGTAAAACAGCTATAAAATTTTTAGGGAAAAAAAAAAAAGCCCAGGATAATATCTTCAGGATTGAGGGCTAGGTAAAGAGTTCTCAGATTTGACACCAAAATCACAATCCATAAAGTGAAAAATCAATGCATTGAACATCACCAAAATTTAAATGCCTGTTCTGCAAAGGACTCTGCAGAAAGGATAGGAAGACAAGCTACAGCATGAGAGAAAATATTTGCAAACTGTATGTCTAACAAAGGACTAATATCAATAATGTGTTGGGGTTTTTTTAATTTTTAGACAGATAGGAAGTAGGAAAGAAAGAGGGAGAGAAACATCAGTGTGTGGTTGCCTCTCATGCACCTCCTACTGGGGACCTGGCCTGCAACCCAGGCATGTGCCCTGACTGGGACTCAAACCGGAGACCCTTGGCTTCGCAGGTCGGCACTCAATCCACTGAGCCACACCAGCCAGGGCAAGAATGTGTCTTTTAATTCCCAAAAATTAACAGAGTAAAAGACAAACAATCCAATTCAAAAATAGGCAAAATATATAAAGTGACAGTCCACCAAAGAAGATACACAGGAGGCAAATAAACACGTGAAAAGATGTTCTACATTGTTAGCCACCAGGAAACTACAGTACAGCTGCCAGAATGGCCAAAATAAAAAACAGCAACACCACCAAATGCTGGCAAGGATGTGGAGAAACTAGATCACCCACACATCACCGGGGCACAGACACTCTGGGAAACAGTTTGCAATTTCTTTCAAAACTAAACCTGCAACCACCGTTGGCCCAATGGTTGTACTACTGGGAAGCCCAGAGGCATGGAAAATTATGTTCACACAAAACACATGTGTACAAATGTTTACAGCAGCTTTATCTGTGACAGCCAAAAACTGGAAACCACCAGATATTTTTCAACAGATGAATCAAACTGTGGAACATCAATACCATGGAATACTACTCAGCCATGCAAAGAAATGAACTATTGATACCGAGTTCAGTCCAGCCTAGATGAAGCTCCAGAGCATTGAGCCAAGTGGAGGGGGGGAAGCCAACACCACATCCTCTATGACTCCATTATATAAGAACATGTGAGAAACGATGAAGTTACATGGGCAACATGATGAAGAGACGGGCAACGTGTTAGTGGTTGCTGAGGCTGGGGCAGGGGTGTGACTCTTAAAGCGTGACATTAGGGATCCTTGTGGTTATGGAAATAGTCTGTGCCTTGAGCCTGGTAATGTCAGCCTCCTGGTTTTGACACTGCACCGCAGTGAGTGAGATGTTGCATCTGGGGAAATGGGGTGCATGGGGTCTCTCTATATCATTTTTCATCGCTGCATGCGAACCTACTATTACCACCAAATAGAGACTCTAACTGAGAAATAATTTAAAAGAAAACTGACAAAAAAATTATAGAACATTGAAGGTTTGCAATGCCTCTTGACCCCACTTCCCCTTCTGTGCGACAACTCAGTTTCTCTGTCCTTTCACAGGAAAACTCTTTTTTGTTTAAAAAAAACAAAAAAGGCAAAAAAGCTTTCTTTTCTGACTACTGACTCCAGTTCCTTTCTTTGCGTTCTCTCCTAAATGCACTCGTCAAACCTTCGCCCACATGGTTTCATCAAAATCATTCTGGCCACGGTCATTTACAACATTGCTAACCTCTCTGATCAATCCTCAGTTCTCAACTTACTCTACCTATAAACAGCATTGACACAATCAATCAACTCTCCACCCCTGGGCACACTCTTTGCCTCGTTTCCAGAACTCTTCATTCTCTTGGTTTTTCTCTTGTCTCACTGGATGCTCTTCCGAAGTCTCCTTTTCTGGTTCCTCATCTCCCCCATCTCCTGATGTGTCAGCACTCCCAAGCTCAGTCCTGGATATTTCCACTGTTCCGTCTCTCCACACTCCCTAGGTGCTCAACCAGGCTGGTGGGTTTCAGTATCGTTCACCTGCTGATGACTCTAAAATGTAGACTCCCAGCCTGCACATCTCTTCCATAGACTTGTGTGTCCAGTCGTTTCCCTATCATCTTCCTCCGTTTCTATGTTAATAAATATCTCAAAGTGATATGGATAAAATTGACCTTCTGCCCTGACCAGTGTGGCTCAGTGGGTTGAGCATCCTCCTGCAAAGCAAAAGGTCGCTCGTTTGATTCCCGGTCAGGGCACATGCCTGGGTTGCAAGTTCAGTCCCTGGTTGGGGTTTGTACAAGAGGCAACTGATCAATGTTTCTCTCTCACATTGATATTTCTCTCCTTCTCTTTTTCCCTCCCTTCTCCTCTCTCTCTAAATATAAATAAATAAAATCTTTTAAAAAGTAAATAAAATAAAACTGACTTCCTAACTTCCACTCAAAACCTGCTCCTTCTCCATATTCCCCATCTTGCCTGCAGGCCTCTCCGTCCCTCTAATTGCCCAGACCCCTAACCTTCTACCATCCTGGACTCCTCTCCTTCTCTTACTCCTCCTATTCAACCCATCCTTCCCACTGTGCCATCAGACCATGCCAAGAACCCAACACTGTGTCATGCAGCAGTTGAAAGTCACAAGCATTCGGTATGGAGGAAGTAGGCTGCCCTCCTCCCTGTGGGTAACTGGGCTTCCCTCTTCCTCTTGGGCAGGGGTCTGTCTGAACCCCAGGCCACAGTGTGGGACCTGCTTCCTGCTCCTAGATCCTTGGTGGCATTGGCCAACCTATACCAGGATCTCCCTATCTGGCTGTCTGCCACCCCTTGTCCTTCCACCTCTGTTCTTCTGGCTTCAGAGGTGGTTCAGGGATCGCATGGGATCAAACCTGGGCTGACTATTCAGAAAAGGGTCCTGTCTTCCCACGGGAGTTTGCTGATAGAACCAAATCTAGAGGTGCCTGTGGCCGTATTCGCTGTGACTTGAGAAGAGCTAGCATTTTCAGTGGCTGGCGGAATCATATTGTTCGTCCTGGGCCGTCAGCACACAAACCTTTTCAACACATTTTGCAGCTGGAAAATGCTTAATGTCAGACACCCGAGTTATATAGATTTGGCACCTCTTTCCCAAGTCTGCACGCTGGTATTTCAAAATAAGACAGCACCCTGGTGGTCTAGTGGTTAGGATTCGGTGCTCTCTAAATAGGTGAGTCATTTATTCCACAAATTATTTTTTTTTAATTTTTTAAGATTTTTTAAAAGATTTTTATTTATTTATTTTTAGAGAGGGAAGGGAGGGAGAAAGAGAGAGAGAGAGAAACATCAATGTGCGGTTGCTAGGGGCCATGGCCTGCAACCCAGGCATGTGCCCTGACTGGGAATCAAACCTGAGATGCTTTGGTTTGCTGCCCGCGCTCAATCCACTGAGCTACACCAGCCAGGGCCCACAAATTATTTTAAAGCCTACCATGTGCCACATACATCTCTAGGTGTTGAGAAAACATCAGTGAATAAAACAGACCTTCTTGCATTCAAGTAGCTCACATTCTAATGTAAGATATCGATAATAAATATAATAAGAAATTAATATAATAGGATACAAGCAGAGCTGATGTCCTCAGGTATGCACTAGTAATACTAGTCATCCAGAGCAGCTGAAATGTTTCTGTACCTCTGCCCGAAGGCCCAAGAGACCCCCAGCTCCCCTGGCCTTTCCCAGGAGCACCTCCCCCTCCCCAGACCTCCCTATGACCCAGTGACTAAACAGTGGAAGTGTGGCCCAGCAGGGGTCTCTGTCGAATCCATACCCTACAGTTATTCCATACCCTACAGTTATATGCCTGTGGTTTAGGTTGTTAAACGTTTCGAGTACCTGCTAAGAAAATGGCCAGTGTTGTGGAAAAGAAAAGTGGAGCAAGGCCACGGGGTAAGAACGGACATTTTTCATAGAATGGCCAGAATACACCTCATTGAGGAGGCACTTGAGTGAGACCTGAAGGAAGGGGGGCAGCAAGCCTCGCAGTTATCCGGGAGAAAAGCCACCCAGTTGGAGGAAGAGCAAAGGGCTGCTGAGGAGCAGGAGCCGAGATCAGATTGGTGGTAAGGTTCCAGATCCTGTTGGGCCTTGTAGGTCGTTTTAAGGACAGTGAAACGTGCTCACCTGAGTGCAGTTGGAGTCCTTGGAGAGTGCTTGGCAAAGGCGGGATGTGATCTTAGGTATAGATACAGATACAGGTAACTAATGAGATATAATTTATATAACGTACAATTTACTGATTTAAAGTGTACAATCCATTCCTCACAGTATATTCACAGACTTGTGTATTCATCACAAAGTTGATTTTAGAACAGTTTCATCATCACCTCAGAAAGAAACCCTTCACCCCAATCTTTTCATCACCCCCTCCACCCCAGGCCTACATATCCGTTAATTCACTTTCAGAGTGTGTGTGTGTGTGTGTGTGTGTGTGTGTGTGTGTGTGTGTGCCTATTCTGGACATTTCAGATCAATGACATCCCACACTGTGTGGTCTCTGTGACTGGCTTCTTTCACTTAGCATAATGTCTTCAAGGCTCATCCATGTTGTCGCATGTATCAGTGCTTCATTCCACCCTGGCTGGTGTGGCTCAGTGGGATGAGCACCAGCCTGCCACCCAAAGGATGGAGGGTTTGATCCCCAATCAGGGCATGTGCCTGGGTTACAGGCCAGGTATCTAGCAGGGGCACATGAGAGGCAACCATACATTGATGTTTCTCTCCCTCTCTTTCTCCCTTCCTTGCCCTCTGTCTAAAGATAAATAAATAGAATATTTTTTAAATACTCTATTCCTTTTTTTATAGCCAAATAATATTCTGTTGTATGAATATACTACATTTTGTTTATCCACTCATCAGTAAAAGGAGTTTGGGGTTGTCTTCCCTTCTGGGCTGTTATGAATAAACTGCTCCCAACACTTGTATACAAATTTTTATTTGGATGTCTGTTTTCATTTCTCCTGGGTATATACCTAGAAGTGGCATTGCTGGGTCAAATGGTAACTATATGTTTTTATGAAACCTCCAGACTGTTTTCCAAAGTGTCTACACCATTTTACACACCCACCAGCCACATGTGAGGGTTCTTTCCTCACATTCTTGTAAATGCTTACAATCTACTTATCACAGCAGGTGTGAAGCATTATCACACTGTGGTTTTGATAGGCATGTCCCTGATGACTAAAGATGCTGGGCATCTTTCCGTGTGCTTAGTAGTCACTTGTGTCTCTCCTTGGGAGACATACCTTTTCAAATCCTTCACTTGTTTTTTAATTAGGTCATTTTTGTTACTGAGCTGTACAGTCTTTTTTTTAACAAAGATTTTATTTACTTTTTTAGAAAGAGGGGAAGGGAGAGAAAGAGAAGGAAACATCAAGATGTCCAAGAGAAACGTCCACCAGCTGCCCCCATGCACACCCTCAACTTGGGACCTGGTTCGCAACCCAGGCATGTGCCCTGACCAGGAATCGAACCAGCAACTTTTCAATCCACCGGTTTGCAGGCCAGTGCTCAATTCACCGAGCCACACCAGCCAGGGCCAGACATTCTTTATATATCCTGGATGTGCAAATATTTTCTTCCATTCTGCAGATTGTCTTTTCACTTTTTGGATAACAGCCTTTGAAACACAGAAGTTTTTAATTTTGATGAGGTCCAATTTATCTTTTGTGGCTTATACTTTTGGTGTCTTACCTAAGAATCCGTTGCCAAATCCAGGGTCAGATTTATACCCATGTTTTATTTTAAGAGTTTATAATTTTGGCTTTTACATGTAGGTGTTTGATCCATTTTGATTTAATTTTTGTACATGGTGCAAGGCAGGGGGGCTCCAGCTTCATTCTCTGACATGCGACCATCGGTTGTGTCACATTATTTGTTGAAAAGATTACTCTTCCCCCATTGAATGAATGGTCCTGGTCCAAGTCGGCTGACCACAGACACACGGGCTGGTTTCTGAATTCTCAGCTCTATCCCACTGACCTCCGACTTGGTCCTGAGGCCAGCAGCGCAACATCTTGGTGGTGGTCTCTTTGCGGTAAGTTCTGAAATTGGAAAGTGTGAGTCTCCAACTTTTTCTTCGTTTTCAGGATTGTTTTGGCTATTGTAAATTCCTTGAGTTTCCATATGAATTTTAGAATCAGCTTGTAAATTGCTACCGAAACACCAGGTGGGATTCTGACAGGGACTACATTAAACCTATAGATCGGTTTGGGGAGTATTGCCATCATAACAATACTCAGTCTTCTGAACTACATACGTGGATGTTTTTCCATTAATCTCTTTCAACTATGTTTTATCATTTTCAGAATGTAAATTTTCCACATCCTTTGTCAAATTTTTCCCCAAGTGTTTCATTTTGGTTGATGTTCTTATAGACAAAACCGTTTTCTAATTTCATTTTTGTATTGTCCATCACAAATATATAGAAATACAATAGATTTTTTTATATTTCTCTCATATCCTATAACCTTGGCAAACTCATTAAATAGTTCTAACCATTTTTAGCAGTTGTCTCAGGATTTCCTAGATAGAAGAACATGTCATCCACAAACAGAGATAGTTTTACATTTTCCTTTCCAATCTGAATGCCTTTTATTTCACTTTCCTTTTGTTTCAGCAAACCCGTCTGGCTGCCGCGTTGGGAATACACAAGATCAGGACGAGAGTGGACCAAGAGCCCAGGTGAGAAAAGATTGCACCTTAGACCAGGTGGCAGCAGAAGAAAGCTCACACAGAGGTTCTGGGTGTTTCGCATTTGTTCTCCTCTCCTTTATTTCTTTTTTGTCTTATGGATCATCCTCATGATTTTTTTTCCCTCCACAAACAACAAAGCCAATACTAACTTTCTTAAAATCCTCCTGCGGTAAAATTCTTAGTAAGCAGTTCTGCATGAAGAAAGCAGACACCAGACAGGACACTAGGGAAACTCAAACCTTGTATGTCCCATTTCTGCAAGGACAGATCCGGGAGGACGGGTTGGACTGAGGCCTATTTTTAGGAAAGGAAAAGAGAAGTGTCTACCACCAGGTCTCAGCAAAGCTGCAGCCCTCAGCAGCAGCTAAACATAACCCAGGCAAGGAACACTCTGCCCGTCCTCAGGGGACCCTCAAAGCTCCTGGTACAAAAGATTATTCAGGCTTCTCCAGGGAACGATTCCAAGGTACCAGATCCTTCACCTTGGGGAAACTAGCTGAACTAGCCTTCCTCGGGAACACATTTCTCCCTGAAGGTAGCAATATAGGAAAACTCCCCCTAAGTCACCCTCATCTGAACAAACCCTCCAAGCCAGACATGACCTCTCCCCCCTGGTGAGCAGGAGCCCAGTGTTCTAATCTAGGCTGGGCTTAGAGTGGGGCAAGGGAAGTACCTGGGCATTTGCATGCTCTGAGAGTGAGACCCTGCTGAAACTGTGTATCCTAGGCATTCCACCCTAGTGCCAGCCCGGTTCGAATCCCAGCTAGGCCCCTGACAGGCCATGGGAATGAAGACTAATTCCTTGTCTTCTCTGGTTCTCGGTTTACTCATCTGAGAAATCGAAGTGTTGGACTTAGACCAGTGCTTCCCAATAATGGTCCACGAACCCAAAACGATCCTCGATTTTCCGATTCACAAAACCTTTACCGGAAGTTCTCACTTCTCAAAATCTATAGAATGGTAAAGGCCGCCCCACGAGAACATAATAATGTATGGCTATAGAATGTAGCAGATTTCTCCCGGTTCTCTCTATGACTTACTCTTCACAGAGAAACTGCTCTATCTTATCTATAGCCCCATAGGGCCCTCCGGGTGAACTACTATAACTTTGCTCCCTGCTCTGACCAAACGTGATTGGACCAGAGGAAGAGCCCAGATTGAAGATGAACCAATTTACAGTCTGGACTGAGACAACCAGAGTATCCCTTTCAAAACTTGGGCACTGGGGAGACTCTATGCCAATAAGGGTGTGCAGTCCAGGGGTCAAGTCCAGCTGAGGCTGGTGGCCCTGCAGCCCACATGCAGCTGGTTCAAAGAAGGAGGCAGAAGGAAGCAGCAATGAGCAAGTCTTGTGGTTCATGCAGGATGAAAAACTACTTGGCTCTTGAGAGATGCAGGGTGTCCTCAGTTCCTGACCCTCCCATTCTAGTGCCAACATGAGGCACAAACTGTTCTTGCATCCTTGAGTTGTATCCTTACCCAAACCACGGCCAAAGGAACTGCAGCTCAAGCAGGGGGAAGGACACATTTCAACAAACACAACTGATCGCTGTACTTGAGAAAAGACTGAAACAGATTCCTGCCTCCTACTATTAAAAAAAAAAGTCTATATGGATTGAAAAATACAATGTTAAGAAAGAGAACTTAAAAAATGCATGTTCCTTCCTTCCCTCCTTTCTGAATCAATTCGTTTTCTCTTCCTTTCCCCTCTGTCTCCTTACCTCCCATTCCTTTCCTCCCCTTCTCTTAGAAGTGGTGGTGACCACAAAGGTAGCAGCAGATGGCTCTGGGGTCCAAGGAAGTAACCAGCATGGGGAAGAAATTACTTATAGACAAAGACTCTAAGTACATAAATAGCCACATGATGATAATGAGAGCCAGCTTTCTTGCTGATAGAGACGAAATTTACATATAAAGAAAACGGGGAGGCTAAAAATAATCCTGAGTTATCAGACTACAATTGGAATAGGAACTTATGGGCCTGTAAAGAGTAGACGGATAGATGATACAGGAACATAGTTGTACATAGGGTACACACACCCACAGACACACACATCCGTGTACGTGCATGGATGTTCTACGTCTGCACACTGAGAAAGCCTACAATTGATGACATCTCAGGAACAACGAGCAACCAAGTGCCCAGGTTTTAGTTTCCTATTACCATTCTTCACTCTGGGACTCCTTGGAGACACAATGGATTCCAAGGCTGAGGCAGGGAATCTACAAGATAAACTTGGAACATTGTCTTATACCAGAAAGTAAAGAACTATTTTTTAAAAAATTATGGGGATGTATCTAAAGGACACAGGAGCCAATTTTGAAGAGGCTCTCCTGATGGCCAAATCTGGAATGATTTGATATAAAAATAAAGATATGGATTAAGTCCATTGAATAAAATAAGAATTCACAAGCCTATGCTGATACAAATAAATGAAGGCAAAGGGAAATCTCTCCCTCGTAGTAGAATGCCAACTAAGAAATGTAGTGGGAATGATGGTAACAGGAAGTGGCCATTTGGCAAGCGCCATAATGGTAGTAAATTCGGGCAAGAATCATCGATGGATACTAAGTCAAATGAATGGAGGTTTAATGAGACTCAGGATATTGGCACAGTTTGAGAGCATCTTCCTCCCAAATACTTATCAGTTACAAAATAATGACTTAAAGTGGAGAAGTCTGGTAGACACTAACCTGACCACACTATCAACATTAGTGTCATCAGTAGTAGAAGGGGTTGACATCACAAGCTTCTGGACGCGAGGCAGTAAGAAGAACACAGCGCCACTTCTGTATCCCCCGCCCAGAAATGTGTGTCTGAGTCCCGCTCTGAGGAAACCAGGTTGAGCCACATCCACAAAATGAAAGGCCTGTACTCTACACAACGTTTAAGGTTATGAAGACAGGCAGAGACTCAGGAACTGCTCCAGACTGAAGGAGACTAAGGAGATGCGACTAAGTGCCAAGCATCATGCTGGACCAAAGAGGAAAGGGACCTGTTGGCATGTTGAATCGAAATGTGAAGAGAGTCTTTGGACCAAAGGTCAGTTTACGCCAATGCTGGTTTCTGACGTTCTTATTTGGAGAGCTTTATGCTGGTTACGTAGAACAGTGTCACCAGTTTGGGAAGATGCACACTGAGGATTTTGAGTGTTTGGGGTATGCTAAGAATTAGGTATCTGTTCGACATCCAAAAGGAGATGTTAAATGGGCAATTAAATACATGAGTCTTGAGATCAGAGGAGAAAAGTTAGGGCTGCAGGTACTATATATAGACAGTTCTAAAAGAAGTTCATGAGGAATATAGATTAAGAAATAAAAGAGGTTCAAGGACTGAGTCCTGAAGTTTCCGGTATTAGGAGGATGGACAGCTGAGGGAGAACATGGCAAATAAGAAGGAGCTGCTGGCGAAGTCCAAAGCCAACCAGAAGCACATGGGATGCTGGAAACCAAATGATGACTGTTCAGTGTAGGCGGGGTGATCACCTGTACCCCACGTAAGAGTAGGCCTGAGAACTGACGACTGAATTTCATTGTAAGAAGGTAATTTTTGAGTAAGAGAGAACGAGAGATGAAGAATCAGAGGCAACAAGTATAGGCAAGGTTTTTGAATTTACCTGCAAAGGAAGGAAGAGGGAAAGGTAGAGGTTGGAGGGGCAAGCAGAGGACTGGTGTGCTTTAAGATGTGAAAAATACCGGCATGGTCTGCTGCTGTTGGGAATGATGTAGAAGAGGGGGAAATGGTGACGAAGAAGAAAGGGAGAGGAAGGTGAAGCTCTGTCCTTCAGGTGGGGAGAGGGGATGAGATCTCGGGCACAGGGGAGGGAGCTGGGTGTGGCTAAGAGTGGAGACAATGACTCCATAGTCGCAGGGAGGGAGGGAGAGCACAGGGACGGTGCCCTAGGGCATTGGGGGACCTGGTGGTGGACGCCTGGGAGAGCTCTTCTGACTCACCTAATTCTCAGGGAAATCAAGCTAATCCACTGAGAGTGAGGATGGGGGAGGCCCAACTGGAATTCCTCAAAGAGATGTACAGATATGAAACCACTGTCCAGGGGCGGAAGGGAGTGAGTGGAGGAGGGAAGAGAAACGTGGTCACTGGGCAGCACTTTGGGCCCCTTAAGGTTTGGGCTGTCGTGGATTTGGAGGGAAACCAGTCAGCACTTTGAAACTTTCGGTTCCCTGAATTTTATCTGTTTCTCTCTGTGTGTTCATCCTGGTCCTTTTCAATTTCATTGTTGATTTTCACAGACATGCTAGTGGTTAGTGGTTGACCATTCAAATTTGCAAGGAAGGGCTGGTTTAATAGGTGGCTGACAGCAAGGCCCTCCAAGTGCTGAGTAGACTGGAGGGAAAAACACCCACAACGAGACTGCTTCATGTTCAAGTTTCCACACCAGGAATTTGGGGGCAATCTTAAAAGCTGCTGGTACAAAAAGAATAAAGGGTAACAACAGTAAAAGTTGTCACCTGCAAACAGAAAGCATGTCATCAGCAGCCCCGGGGCTAGAAGACCAAAATCAAGCCTTCCGAGTTCTAGAATCTAGACCCAGTTCACTTACCAGCACAGCATGAGGGTAGAATGGACACACCTTTCATAACACGTAGGATGTGCTCCAAGCAAAGAAGGAAAAAAATGAAGAAGGAAAGGCTGAGTCCACTGAGCGGAGCACTGAAGAGGAGCTCTAGGGCCAGGGTTGGCGACTGCCGCACACTCTAAGGTCTGAGTGCCTTCAGCTTGTGCGTTTGTCACTTTCACAACCATCCATGTTTAAACGACTGCTCGCCTCTCAGGTCACCAGACTATTGAACACTGTAACTTCTGCCCTTTCTCTTACCACAGTGTGGCCTGAAGTGTTGGGAAAATACATGTCCAGTGCCTTACTAACTTTTCACGCCAAACTCTGTCCTTTTTCATATTACCAAGAATATCTAGATTTAACCATTTATGACCAGTTTCATTGTTCATCATTGCTCCATATAGAAAATACCTCTTCATTATAGAAGCTCTCTTCATTCTAATTTATTTTTCAAAAAGAGTTCATGGGTGGCATAATTTTCAAGTCCCTGTATATCCGAAAATGTCTTTCTGTGACCTGCACAATTTGGTAATTATATGGTATAATTGCTAAGGTTACATATTTTCTCCCTCCAATCTCCAAAACAATGTTCGATTGACATCTATTATTATATTGGAAGAGGGTGGGTATCTGGCTGGGTGAGCACCCACTCAAATGCACACGTCAGGAACTGAATGTGACCCCATTATTGAATTCCATGAGCTACACAGTCAGTCTGAGCTCTGATCTTACCTATAACCAGAATGTCCTGACACTAAATACTAAACACCGAAGCCTAAACCCTGGCCATACCCCAACTCTAATCCTAGACTAAACAAAACAAAACACTAACTCACCCTAATCCCCAACCCCTTACTCTAAACTCAATCTTAACCTAGACCTTAATCCGGATGTTGCAATTTTAAAACATGAGAATTTGGTATGTGTGGACGGTGGCTTATCCATGTAGTGAGCGAGAAGGAATCTGCTTCCACTCTACCCTTTGTTCACTCAGCTCCAGCCCCCCACCTCCTGGCTCACCCCTCCTTTCCTCCAGGTGTTTAGTCAGGTGTCTATAAAGAACGTAGGGCCAACTGTACAGTTAGAGAAATGCAGTTCTCCAAAAGACCACCCTCACTTCTGACACCAACTGCAAGTTCAGGGGTCTTCTCTAAGCCATCGTCAGGTTTGATAATTCTCTAGGAGGACTCGCCAAACTCACTGAAAGCTGCTATATTCACAGTGACGGTGGATCAGTGGGAAAGGATACGGATTAAATCAGCCCAGGGAAGCGTGGTCCAGACACAAAGCTTCCACCTGTCTTCTACTGTGGAGCCGGGACAATGACTTGACCTCCTCCCAGCCACCCAATGTGACAATATGCACAGAGTACTGCCCATCAGAGAAGGTCACCCAGGGCTTTGGTGTCCAGAATATTTACTAGGTTTTAACCACATATTGCCTATGGGGCTGACCTTTGTCCCCAGCCTTTCCCAGAGGCTGGCTAATACCTTTGGTCTCCAGTCCCTCCAGAGGTCAGAACGACAGAGTGTGACCCCGAGTTCCCATCATAAATCCCATTTGGCCTGCACAGTGGCCAAGCCCCCAGGTCAACAAAGACACTCCAGCGGGCACCAGGGGCCTAGAGCTGCGGGCAAAGCCCAGCCTTCTCTCGGATCAGGTTGGTCCTCCACTGCCCGGCTGCCCAGTGTCACCTCCCCCACTTTTAACCTCTGCCCTAACAATCTGCATTGTCCCATGTCCACCAGGCATAACATTTCTTCTCCCTGTGTGTGCGTTGTCTCCCTTCTGCATTAGGAATGTAAGTCCCAAGCATGGGGAAATGTGTCTGCTTTTCCACTGCTGAGTCCCCTGCTTCTAGAACTGCACCATCCAGTATGGAGCCTCTACTCACCTGTGGCCAGGGAGCACCTGGAGCATGGCTAGCCCCACCCAGTTGAGATGTGCAATAAGTATAAAATACATAATGAATTTTGAAGGCTTCATATAAAAAAGTAAAATATATCATTGATAATTCACTATATTGATTTCACTATGCAGAAATGGTATTTGGGACACATTGGGTTATAAAAATAAGTTATTGAAATTTATCTCAATGGTTTCTTTTATATGAACCTATTTAAGGTGGCTATTTGAATTTTTTAATTATATATATATATGGCTCAAATTTGAGGCTTAATATGTACATATATATAACATATATAAATATATATGAGGTCTGTCTGGAAAAAAATCCAACCATTGTTAATATAACAAGAATGGTTTACATGACATCAATGTAACCTGGCAGCCAAGGGGAGCGGACTGGAATGTGCACTTGTGAACAATGACGACTTCACTGTACCAGTCAGTGGGGGCAGTAGACGCTGTTGAGTGAGCATGTGCACTGTGTGGTCATCACATTCAAAATGATTGAGCTAGTAGGGCAGCAAATCTGCATCATATTTTGTATTAAGCTTGAACATTCCTCCATGGAAACTATTTGGATGATTCAGAAGGCTGCAGTTATGGGCAACTGGTGATGGGCAGCTTCATCATGACAACATGCCTGCTCACACATCACAACTCGTATAGAGTTTTTTGGCAAAACATCAAATCACCCAATTGACTCGGCCCCACTACAGCCCATATTTAGTGCTCTGCAACTTCTGGCTTTTCCCAAAACTAAATTGTCCTTGAAAGGGAAGAGATTTCAGACCATTGAAGAGATTCAGGAAAATATGAAGGGGCAGCTGATGGCAACTGGAAGAACTGTGTGAGGTCCCGAGGTGCCTACTTTGAAGGGGACTGAGACATCATTATCCTACAAACAATGGTTCTTGTATCTTGTATTTTCCCCAGTAAATGTCCCTATTTTTCATATCACATGGCTGGATACCTTGTAGACAGACCTCGTCATATACGTATATAATATATATGTCCACATTAGACAAAACTGATGTAGAATAAATGGCAACAAGCTTTTTTTCTGTGAAGGACCCAATAGCAAAAATTTTAAACTTTGTGGAGCCTATGGGCTCTGTTCAACTGTGCTATTTTAGCACAGAAGCAGCTACAGGCGTTACTTTAAAAGGTGTGGCTGTGTCCCAGTAAAACTCAATTTACAAAAACGAGCAGCCACACAACTTGGCCAGTGGGCCATTGTTTGGGAACCCCTGCTCTAGGTCCCTGTTTATTCCACAGTAACTAGTCGATAAGCCCTTGCGGAGTGAATGAACAGAAGGAAGGCCAATAGGACGAACGTGGTGGGCCGGGGAGCGTGGTTGGAGGAAATGAGCGGCTAGAGAACGTGAGGCCGGTGCTGCATGGATTTTATCTTAAGTCATCAGAGGGAGAGCGGCAGCATGGTGGTAAAATCTGACATCGCTTTTTATAAAGGAGCACTGCGATAGGTGGCACCCAGACCTGCCCCGTCCCCCTTTCAGAATTCCTGTGCCC
Source organism: Tonatia bakeri (assembly GCA_004024845.1). Taxonomy (NCBI): domain Eukaryota; kingdom Metazoa; phylum Chordata; class Mammalia; order Chiroptera; family Phyllostomidae; genus Tonatia; species Tonatia bakeri. Next base: position 607 of record PVIA01015632.1, on the reverse strand, counting down.
CTGCCTTCTCTGGCTTCCGGAGGCTGCCTGGATCCCTTGGCCCATGGCCCTTCCCTCCATCTTCAAAGCGCATAGCTCTGACTTCTGCTTCCACCCTCGTGTCTCCTTTTCCTGACTCAGACCCTCCCGCCCTGCTCGAGATCATGCTGGGCCCACGTGAATAATCCAGGGTAGCCTCCCCATCTCGACACATCCCTTTGCTGAGGTATAACACATTCACAGGTTCCGAGGACTCGGATGTGGACCCCTTTGGAGGGCTGCTATTCAGCCTATCACACGGCCGGATGTGGGGGCAAGAGAAAGGGAAGGGCCAAGAATGACCCCATGTTTTGAGGCTGGGGCAACTGGAAGGAAGGGCGGCCAAGAACCCCGGAGAAGACCTGCGGCTCCGAGGCTGAACCACTTTCTCTTCGGAAGCCTAGTCCTGCCCCTGCCTCCTGCAGGTTTTGACAGGGGCTCAAGAGTTGGAAAATTTTAGTTTAGGTAATAGCAAATAAGCTTAGTAATCAATGCATGTAAAAAGCTATTGTTCCAGGAACCAGAGGTATGACCCGCCCTGACTCCAGGACACTGTAAGCAGCTCCACCTTTGTGCCCCCAGAGGACTG
>PVIA01015631.1:0-21816 GCA_004024845.1 Tonatia bakeri | reverse complement strand
CCAGCTTGTCAAAGGATTTTGCCCACATTTCCCCCTATCATGCAGCAGCTTCAAAAAGGAACTTTCTGAATTAACCAAATAGAAATAGAATAAGACATGAGAAAGTCAAGAATGGCCTATATCCTATAAAATTCAATAAAACTGTCTATCACCTTTTAAGTCAAAAGGTTTATTGTGGCTAGATCTCCCCTCTATCTCTCCTTACATGCTTGTTTTGATGATTAAAAGGTGGTAGGATTGTTAGATATTTTTATTTGAGGTTTATTGATTTGAATAATTCCAATGAAGTTGTATAAAATAATTTCTTAATCAGAGAATAAAATCCCCTCTAGTGAAATAGCCCCTGAATGTCTAAAAGCTGTTGAAGTAACAGCCCCTCCTTTACCTTGAATAGGAATATATATCAATTAGAATTAGACAGGCAAAGAAATAAGAGAAGCTGGTTAGCTATTACAAACCAAATGTGTAGAAACAATTATCAGAGACCTCTACTCAATCGAGCGTATCCTTTTGCCGCCTGACAAATTCTGAGAACTTTAATAAACAATAAGACATTCAAATTCTGTACATACAGCTATTTCTAATTGTTTGCATTTAATAGGTTACTAGATTAGCATGACCAGATATTTGTGTAAAAAACTTCCTGCTTCACCTAATCGCAAATGTTAATCACTGCCAAAAATGAAAATATAAAAATCTGTTTGTACTTGCAATAAACGGAACAGAGCTTCACCGTCCTCTGAGTCGTGTTGTCGTCTGTTACCCATTGCCGACGCCTTACCCACCTTCAGGAGACCCTTGACCCAGCTGTGGCCAGACCACAGCATTTTCCTTTGTCTCCTCCTCCAATCTCCCAACAGAATGAATCATTGGGAGTCTTAAGAAGATACTTTGTTCCTTGCATCAAGGCAGAGAAACTCCCTTCTCATGTACTTTATATTGGACACAGATATTATTTTCTCACTCATTTGATGTAATTTCTAAGTTGACCTGCAAAAGAAGAAATAGCATCCTTAGTAAAGTAGCAGTTAGTGTAACATGAAACAATCTACAAACTAACTTTTTAAAAAAAATTCTACTTATCCTTGGCAGGTATCAGAGGTACAGAGCATCTGACCATGGAAGAAAATGTGATTATTCTGCCAAACTGCCCATTATCCTATTAATTCTGTCAGATCGACAAAGTCATGTGGCCCTTCACATGTTCTTTGTAAGATGGAAATAATATACCTTGGATCAGGTACAAGCAGTGCCACACACACAAGTGATCTCTACAAGCCAGTGTCCCAGGTCCCTTATCACTCTTATACCTTTACTTCCCTTTCAAATCACACCTACTTCCTCTGGATGGTTTCTTATGACTAGCTAAAGGAAAAGGTAACAACTCAAGCTTCACCTGTGTCAGTGCAACCTTAAATGGGATCCCCTCCACACTACAGTACCACTCAATACATAGTAGTCTCTGTCTCTGATACATAGTAGTGAAGGAATGGAATATCCACTTGATATTTGGAACTTCTAGTAAAGGCAAGTGCACCCAATAATTATAGCTTTACATGGTGTACTTGATCATCCAATTTGTGTTAAAAAATTATTTGAAGTAAGAATATAATATAGACTTCTAGGAAGTTGTGAAAGACTAACTGGTCAGGAGGCTGGATGGGAAAAGATCTGGGGAAGAGACATGTAGCTGACCCAAAGAAGAGGATTGAGTGCAAAGATGTTTATATTTACAACTAATATCCACCAGAGAACATTAAGTGTTGTAGTAACATGAAAGAACCAATTAGAATGGCTTGACTAGGAGCCATTACCTGTCATTGGTCACCTCCAGTGCTAGAACAAATGCTAAATGTAAGCAGTAGACATGGCAGTAGTGTTGGAGGTTTTTCATGGGCCCAACTGCATGGGCTCACAGCTAGGCTACTATTCTTCTTATTGCAGCTGCTCAATGTCCGACCTTTCAGAAACATGGAGACCAACCAGCCACTTAATGGCAAATTTATTACACTGGACCTCTTTCACCCTGAAAGAATCATCAATTCGTCATTATTGGAATTGACACATATTCAGTCAATATTCTATATGAGATTATCTTCTTTGGCAGGACTTCAGCCAGGAAAACTAACCGAGTCTTTAAAAAGTAATTGATCCACCAAATCCAGATGTTACAAAATATCCCATCAAACCTTACAGCAGTGGTAGTACAGCTGTGGGCACATGGTTATAGCATCCACTATCTTTGTACATATCACATGACCCAGAAGGTTAAGGTCTAATGAACTGATGGAACAGCTTTTGAAGGTGTTGCTTAGTTGTGAGTTTGGGAATTATACCAGCAAAGACTGGAGAAAAGAGTGTCTTTTTCCAGGAGATAGCAAACAGCCTAATTCAATGAATGGAGATCTGGAGATCCACCACCAGGTCAAGTAGAATTTTTTCATTAAACTTAACATTCTTTCCTTGCTTCCCAAGATTTGCTTTTTATTTGTTACTTTTTCCTTGCAGTTTCTTTGCTACTTTTTTCTTTTAGTTAAATTCGGTGTCTTGCTTCAAAAGACTTACACTGGCAATATCAAATATATTTATAGTAAATATTTTAAACAAATAAAAAACTCACTTAAGAATAACTTATGTTTGGGAAGCCCTTGCATCCCAAACATAAGATTGCTAAAAATGATACTTATGCTACATTAGCACATGATTGCTAAAAATGCTATTTATTGTAACCTTTATTTTACAACTTTTTCATATCTTCTCAGTGTAAGTACTCTCAATTAAAATGTTTTTCACATAAGTACTCAATGACTGTATTGTTTTAAATTATATTTCTCTGACTTTAATATATATTCTTTCCTAAGAATAGATATGTTAATAAATTGATTAGTAAATAATTTATAAATAAGTTCATTTTGACATTTTTAGTAATTTTACATTTCCTATCTACTGTGAAATGTTACTTATATATCACACCACTTTACCAGCAATTTCTCATCTTTTAAAATAAATACTATCTAAGAGCTATGGGATATTTCTTTTCTCAAAAGCTATCTGGGAATAAAAAAAAGGTCTTTGATATGTGTGCTCAGAGACTTTTTCCCTACTCCTTACTTGTTTATCTTAGGAACTTACATCCATAACTAAACACATAGACTAACATTTCTGCATTCAACAATTACTCAATTCATAATTTTACTATCAGTAATGTGTAATTTTTTCTCTTTTGGAAAACTAGACACATCTGGCATTATTTCCTTCACAAGGAATTGAGGATTGGTAGCAGTTTGATTACATTAATGAATTTAATTTGAGCATAGTAGATCTGAGATTTACGTTAATATTAAGTCATGTATGTCCTAAGGGAGGAGATCTCAGCTAAGGTAAATATTTAAGTACCTTAAACACATTAAGTGGTGGTGGTAGTAGGTCTTAGAGTAGGTTATGAGTAACTTCACTCAAGCAACAATTGTGTGATTGTTACAGAAACCAAAACCCAAGGGGGCCTGGAATGATAATACTCTTACAGAAAGAGATTCAGGTCCGTCTTGTCCGCCTCCTTAAAGGAAAAATATCTCTCAATGCCAGAGATTTGTGAAAAGGAAAGGAAAACATTTATTTAGTGCTATACAAACTTAAGGTAGTGACCTAATGTCTTTATCAAAATCTTAAAGTCCCTTAAAACACCCACAAACGCACACAGTCCTTCCTTCCCCCTTGCCCAGTATGGGGTACCGTATCTCAGGAAAGGAAATAGAAGTCCAGTCTCAGGCAATGTCTGGTTATTCCCAGTAATCCGTGCTCGGCTGGTAGGCCTCTCTCGGTTTTCGGCACCATCAGCTATGTCGCTGGAATCTCTGCTAAACCCGGGTGATGGTTCCCCCTACTACTGCTGTGGGGGAACCCACTCTGGCAAAGCTGCGTGGTCCTCTCTCCACTGCTCCAGCCATGTGGTCCTTTCTCCACCACTCCAGCCATGTGGTCCTCTCTCCTCCAGGACCACAGGAGTCCCCACTCAGGCAAATCCACATGGTTCTCTCTTATGGCTGCCGTGCCTGGGTTTAAATCCCCACGCCAATCTTCCTCTGCAGCCCTATTTCCGACTCCTCCTACACGCGGCCACACTTGCCCTCAATCTGCTGTCCTTTCCAACTTTTCTGGTCACCATCATGGGTCTGGGCAAGTGTCACCCCATGTTCTGGAACCAATCTCCTCCGAGCTCCCACGCAAGCGCTGTAACTCAGGGGACCTGCCTCCCAGTCACATCTCGGGGAGGTGTCCCTTTCCATCCCTCTGGCCCTAGCTATTTAGCATATTCAAGCAACTGGCCCAAGGCTATAGGTATGTTAAATGACCATGCCATGGATTAGCTGCAAAGCTGCCCTGCATGTTCTTGCTCTGTGTGCCCCTTCCCCCAACTCACACCTGTGGGGGGGAAGGGGTAAAAAAAAATCTTAGAATCTCTTCGACACTTTGTGTTCTAGGCCCCATTTCAAATGTCCATTTGGGGTCCCCCCCTCTTGGCTGCACCCTGTAACATGATGAAAATAATAAAGACAATCTGAACAATGCTGAAATTTTTGCCCCATCTACCTACATTTGCCCGACACATTCTTCATTTACATCTATTGTCCCAGTTAATTATCAAGTATGCCCTTTCTCATTTTTTAAATTTTTCTTCTCAGATAATGCAAGTGTGTTACTTCTGTCATTAAGACACCAATGAATTGTTACATTTTAAACAAATTTTAGATTTGTATTATGTATGGATGTATTTTTGAGGTATAGTGAAATACAGTGAATCAACTGATCTTAAGTGGACCGTTCTGCGTGGCATGGGCCCAGCTCCCACCCAGAGATGCACAAGACCCATGCCCACAGATAGGTTCTCCCTTGGGGAATCAGGCCTGCAATGTACCAAAGCTGCTTTGAGACTTGGTTTTGCTAAAACTTCCTCACCCTGAATTGAGGACATTTACTACAAAGTAACTTCCTAAAATCCATGCTAAACCTTCCAAGAATGACTGTAACAGGATCAACCACTTTTCCCTTTTCATTTGCAAATACCCTTCTTCTGTGATGTGATTAGCTGGCATTGGCTCCTTTGTTTTCTATGAAAGGTAACCACCTAAAGTGAACCTGTGCATAGTAAATGAGGACCATTGTGTAATTCGCCCAGAAAAAGAAATAAAGGTCTGTTATGGCTGAAGCTCTGGCTTTTGCTCCCCTTGAGAGGGAAGCTGCCTGCCCTTTTCCTCCACTGGACTCAGTAGTCCCTGTGAATGTCTCTCCCCCATTCACAATGTCTCAGACCCCACAAACCGAGGTCCACATCAGATAGTTAGGTAAGTTTAAAAAATGTATAGTCCATGTAACCTACACCAAAATCATAACATAAGACATTGTCATTAACCCCAGAAAGTACCTTACCTTTTTTCTTTTGGAAACAAACTATTGAGAAAACATATAGTTTATTCAGTAGAAGTAGTTATGGTCTTACCTCTGTCCATAGGACATTAATAACTCAATTTACAATTTTAGCAATTTTATATTATTATATTTATTGTGTGTATAGTTTTGCAAGTGTTGGATTAAGGATTCATTCCATAAATCCAGAGGGCACCATTTATATCATAGTCAATGAGTTTTATGTCCTCATTTATATACCAATGAAGTATATATAGATTACAATTGGCATCATAGTCATTTCATAAATATTTAGCAATATGAGAGAGTGAAGAAATGTTACAGGGTGCAGCCAAAGGAGGGGGCCCAAATGGGCATTTGGAATGGGGTCCAGAATTCAAGGTGTTCAGAAAATATTAGGATGTCCTCACTCCCCCCTCAGGTGTGCGTGGGGGGAAGGGACAAATGGAGCAGGCCCATTGAGAGCTGTATTGCACATCAACAGCTTTGCAGCTAACCTCTGGGGTGTGGTCATTTAACATATCTATAACCTTTGACTGGTTACATAGATATGTTAAATAGCTGTGGCCTGCTCTGAGCCAGGGGGATGGAAGTAACTTCCTCACCAAGATGTAACTGGGGTGGGGGCAGGTCCCCCAAGTTACAGTGCCTGCGTGGGAGCTTGAAGATGATTGACTCCATGACATGGGGCCACACCTGCCCAGACCCGTGGTGGCAGCCAGAAAGGCTGGAAAGAATGGGAGACTGAGGGTAAGTGTGACCGAGTATGGGAGGAGTCGGAAATGGGGCTGCAGAGGAAGATTGGAGCGGGGATTTAAACCCAGATGTAGCAGCCATTGAAGAGAGAGCCATGCGCTTCTGGCAGAGTGGGGAATCCCTTGGACCTGGGAGGGAGAACCACTCGGCATTTAGCAGAGTGAGGACTCCTGCAATCCTGTGAGAGAGAATCACCATGAGGCTTTGGCAGAGAACCACCACGCAGCTTTGGCAGAGTGGCAACCCCCACTCCTCACAGCCATTGAGGGGAGAACCACGTGGCTTTGGCAGAGTGGAGACTCCCACAGCCCTGTGAGGGAGAAGCACACAGTTTTGGCTGAGTGGGAACTTTCATGGCCCTGGTGGAGAGAGGACCACACAGCTGGAGCAGTGGAGAGAGGACCACGTGCCTTTGTCAGGGTGGGGACCCCCCTCCCCGCAGCATTAGAAGCGGGAACCACCACCCGGCTTTAGCGGAGATCCCGGTGACACAGCTGCAGGTGCCGAGAACTGAGGAAGGCCTACCAGCTGAGATGGATTACTGGGAAGAACCGGAGGCTGCCTGAGCCAAGGACTTCTATTTCCTTTCCTGAGATACGGTACCCCAGACTGGGCAAAGGGGGAAGGAAGGACTGTGTGTGTTTGTGGGTGTTTTAAGGGATTTTAGGGTTTTGATGAAAACATTAGGTCACTACTTTAAGTTTGTATAGCATTAAATAAACATTTTCTTTCCTTTTCATGAATCTCTGGCATTGAGAGACATCTCTCCTACAGGCAGTGGACATAACAGACCTGGAGTTTTCTTTTGGGTAATAGTATATTGCCCTTGGCCCCCCTTGGCCCCTTGTTGTTCTGTAACAGAAATGCAAAGTGCAGTAGAAATGTAACACATAGCAAAAGTTAAAGTAAAAATAAAGTCATCTTTGAGGCAGTGACATTCCATCTGTAACCTTAAAATGAGTAGAGAATGAGAAGTCATGTGTGAGAGTGATGTGGAGAGCATTAGAAGTTGAAATATAAACATGAAACAGAATCTGATAGTTAAAAAAAAGGAAAAGAAAAAGTCTAGACGGTTGAGACTCAAGGAAACTCGAAGATGAGCTGTTTGGCAGAAAGGGATGCCAAAGATATAGCAAAGGACAGATTATAAAGATACTTACTGGTCATTTTGGATATTGCAGCTCTAATCCATGAAACTAACCCCTATGTCTAAGAAAGAATATAGACTTTAACTCAGGCATACTTTATTTTTAAATATCGATGATACCATGGTTAAGTGTATGAAATGTGGAACCAGAGATATCCAGATTCAGATACTGATGTCACCCTTCATTAGCTATACAATTAATTATACATAAATTATTCACTCTATTAGTCTCTTTATCTTCTCATATGTTTATGGTATTTATTTTCCCAAAGGCAGCTTTGAGTATCAGTGAGTAAGGGCTTTTAAGCACTAAGTCTAGAACATATAAAGTGATGACTGCCCAGTATATAAACATAATTCCATATCAAAGCACACAGCAGACCTTTGGAAATAATAATGTCTTTATGTATTATCCTAAGGGAGAATCAATAATAATTACTATGCCTGAATATAATTTAAGTCTTGTAGTTTGGGAAAAGATCCCATATCCCATAGGGCCACTGATCCCTGCATCCTTTAACCCAGTGTGATTAGAAGTTGGTATAACCCAGCTCTTGTTCACCAAGCATACCTCTTAGCATCTACTCTTTATAGAAACGGGCTCACCAAATGGCTCTCAGCTTTTAATTTGGGTGAGTTGATACAAATGCAAGACAGAAAATAAGAGGAAAGGGTTGCATTCAAACATCTGCATTTCTAGAATTATAAAATATTCAAAAAGTTTATGTGCACCTCTTTGAAAACCCTTAGTAACGTTAAGAATAAGTATTGTAAACAGACAATATAGTAAGAAGGTGAAATGGACCCTTTCTCCCATAGCTGATATAAATACAGCTACCTGTTGGTTAGCTAAAATATAGGGAGCATAACACTACAGATACTGTAAATTAGAATTAAAATAATATTAATGCTGTTTGACCAAGAAAGGCTTTGGAGTCAGAGAAAGCTGTGAGTAAAGAACAGATTTCTTTCCACTCAGCATTAAACCTGATTAAGTAACATTTGCAGGAGGAAGAAATTTAGGAACAAGGTGGAAAAATGGCTGTTTATTACAGCAGTCAATTGGAGAAGGCCAAGCCATGGCCAATCATTACTCTCTGCGTTTACATTTTCAAAATCTCCTGACCATTACATTCTCATAGTCACACTTGCTATTGTTAACTATTTGATGCAATCTATCTTCAAACTAGTTAATCTATACATATAAGAGAGAGTAGAAAGTGTAGAAAGATTTCAAGACTAAAATTGCATATCACATAAAAAGTTCTGAATGAATTTTCTGACAGATTGTTGACATCTCTCTCTACCACTTCCATACCCAGACCTGGGTTTCTGTCCTGAAGAAAGACTAATAATTCTGAAAATAATTGGAGTGTGCTGTAGTAAGTAAAACTGAGTGTTTTGCTTATCCTTTAAAATATAATCTTAGTTAAATATATTTGTTCATATGTGAATGCACTTATTTGAGCATTGATGTAGTGTGCCTGTAGGAGCTTTTATATAACATTAGAAACATTAAAAGTCCTTGTGTGCTTGGATCTATGGATATACAAGGTCCTGCAGAAGTAAGGCCTGCTTGAGTGTGGTTGGTAGGGTAATAACATGGGTGTAATCATTTATAGTTTTAATTTGAAGATTTCACATAAAATGTCATATAATGTGCTTGAGTGTGATATTGTTATGTTACAGAATTCCATGCTTATGATTTTGTAAGAAAAGATTTTGTATTTAAAAGGGGTATTATTTGTGCCTGACCTTGTATTTTGCCAAAATATATATATCATAACATATAAGAAAATGTCAGATGTACAAAAATGGGATAGTTTACCTCTTTAGGCACATGTGAACACAGATATCTAGGTCTTCTCTGAATGAATATCTTAATTTTAAAGGTTTTGGGAGCCAACAGAGAAATGTAAATAGATTTATGTTTCTCTGGAAGTGGTGATCTAGGTAATCAAGATCTTGAAACCATCAGATAAAGCAGTAATTGACTTGAAACCTACTTTTGATTAGTTGCTCTGTTTTTCTATGCCTGGAGTCCTGTCTCACAATCATAGCAGAGCAAAGCAGTAACACATCTACCAAGGAGAAAAAACTCTTTTATTTCACTACGGACAGAGATGGCAGGGACAGTACCCCGCTTAAGCATCTTCCAATGCCAGTCTATGAGCTAGGTTATAGTAATACCTAGTTATGCTACAGTTTCTAGAAAGAGAAGAATTTAACCTTATAAGAAAGACAGGAGTAATAATAATGTATTTATGAATCTAATAATCCAAAATTTGATAAGGTCTATCACAAATAAATACAAGAAAACATGTAAATAAGCACAGAAAAATAACCTACAAATTTTTGTCTGAATTAACTTAGCAAAAAGTCATAGAGGAGCTATTTTTGACCTAGATACTACAAAAAACAAAACAAAACTGGAGTTTGAAAAGGCAAATAAATAAAAGGGAAGGAGAGGAGGAAAATCATAATCAGAAAAGTATGTGCAAAAAGCACAATTTTACAAAGAAGCATGGGGAATACTTAGAAGTTTGGCATTACCACATGGAAAGTTTAGAAAAAGTACTTGGTGAAAAGGCTGGACAAGATGGTTTATTTTGTTATTTAAAATGCTAATCTGATCCTGTCATACTTCATAGTTTACTGGAGTCATATTACATATGAAATAATGACCAAATCCCAGTGCTTAATTTCTTAAATTGCTCTTTGAAAGATAGTGTACTCATTTGTTAACATGTATTAACTAAGTTAATCTTCCAACAACCTTTTGTTTTCCCCCCTTCACAGTTAAGGAAACTGGGGAAAAAGATGTAATCAGTATCTATAAAACAACTTAAATCTTATTATGGAAATGTATTTATTTATCTATTTTTATTGATTTGGAAATAAATGCATTTAATACAAGGACATAAGAAATTATGATGAGAATAAATATAATCAGATGGAAAAGGAAGAAAGAGAAGTGATAGTATTACTTAAGATAGCTGGTAATTTTCAAGATTTATTGAACTTTATTTCTTCTTAGTCAAATATCATAGTAAAATATTGTGTAAATGATAATTTTATAAAGCCCTGGTCAGACTGAGAATATTTCCAAATAACACTGGGAGTAATTCTAATCAAATGTGTAGTTAAAGTATTTTACATTCCACCCCAAATAGTGAGTAAGTCAGTCATATTCTAGTTTAAAGAGACACTTGATCAGACCTTACAAATTATTACAAAGGAGTAAACTGGGTTCAGTATTGGCAATCGCATTATTATTAAGTTCAACAAATACATTTCTAATTAATAAACAGTATACAAGTATGTTAGAGAGATTAAAAACAAGTTTTGTAGAATGATAAAAATAATTCTATACTTGTTTCCAAGTTGCATTTAAATTGCATCAATGTAGATATGGAATAAATACCATTAAAATCAGCAAAAAATACTGAATATAGTCAAAGTATTAACAGTGATAAACTCACATGGTAATAATTATTTTAAAATATTATCTAAAAATATTATATGTATTATCAAGTGTAAATGAATAGGCTAGCCCTGGCCAGGTATATCAGTTGATTAGAGCATCATCCTGATATGCCAATGTTGGGGGTTAGATTCCTGGTCAGGGAACATACAAGTATCAACCAATGCATGAATAAGTGGAACAACAAATCAATGTTTCTCTCTCTAAATCAATAAAAAATATTTAAAAATAAAAATGAAAGGCTAATTTTTAAGCATTTGTTTAAAATCATCTTGAAAATATGACTTTAAAAATTCTGAAAACTATTAGTAGGTGAAATATGATCATGAATTTAACATCTATGATAAAAAATATTGATTTTTGGCATAAAGGTAATATAGTGTGAAATTTGTAGTTGTGCAGAGTGGTGTTAAAATTATTGTGTCTCAGTCACCCTTTGAGATGACACTGTATTATTTGTAACACTCTGGGCTTTTCTTTGGTAATTGGTAAAATTAAAAAGACAACCCTGGCTGGTGTGGCTCAGTGGATTGAGTGCCAGCCTCCAAACCAAAGTGTGACTGGTTTGATTCCCAGTCTAGGGTGCAGGCCTGAGTTGCAGGCCAGGTCCCTAGTAGGGGGTGAGTGAGAGGCAACCACACATTAATGTTTCCCTCCCTCTCTTTCTTCCGTCTTTCCTTCCTCTAAAAATAAATAAATAAAATATTTTAAAAATTTGAAAATATGATTATTTACCTTGAATTTTTTCAGCTACAAAGTGACATCTATAAAGATTCCAGACAATATCCTTTCCATGTTAAGATCTCTAAGTATTACTTTTCTTTCTTACTTCATATAAAAAATGTTATGAGCTGAAATCACACTAATAGTGCATAAATTAAAACAGATAACCAAGTACATGGAGGGATCTCTGTACTGACTAGTATGTTCAGATAGAAAAAATAAAAGTTAACAACTAGGTACATTGGGGAATATACAGAAAAGGTAGGTAATTAGGATTTTTTTAAACACTAAACTTTAAACCAGTAAGTATATAAATTGGAAAAGTTTCCTATAAAAAGAGAAGATGTGGTGATGGCATGAGAAAAACCTCAATTTTTTTGAAGGTTTCTATGCAGAAGACAGGTGAGGTTATAAAGAGTATTGCCATAGGAAAAGGTAATACTATCTCATAGCTCCAGGGGTTTCATTCTGTGATAGTGCTAGGACATGTAATGGACAGTCCAAGAAATGAGTGACCACACTTGAGAGTACTCAGACATCAGTTAGAATTGCACTTAAGGATGACATTAAGAGAGAAGTTGGGCCTTAACCAGCACGGTTCAGTGGGTTGGGTGTTGTCCCACAAAGCAAGAGGTCACTGGTTCAATTCCCATTCGGGGCACATGCCTGGGTTGTGGGCCAGGTCCCCAGATGAGGGTGTGCAAGAGGCAACTGATCTGTTTCTCTAGCACATGGACACTTCTCTCTCTTTCTCCCTCTGTTTCCCTCTGTCTAAAACATTAATTAATTAAAAAAAGGAAGTTGGGCTAACTGAATTTTAAGATCCATTCCATTGATATCAGATATTTTTATCAAAAGTTAATTTAGCCTTATGATTAAATCAGATTGTGGAGTCAAAATGTGATATTGAGTTTTATTGTACATATACGTTAGAGGTGTTGGGATTCTTTGTTTTATTTCTCAACAAATTTGTGATTCATGACTTGATTTATAGTAAGTACTTTGTGTCTGGTTACATAGTTTTGCCTAGTGTTTCTAAATTTTGTCCACTATAAATCACAACCTTTTATGTTCTCTAACATGACGTTTTGGGATCTACCAGATGTGTTTTTCATTTGTGACCAGATTTGGTGTGATGATCTTGGCAGAAAACTTTTGCCCCAAAAGGGAGGATTCCATTTGTAAAAGACAGAGAACAGCAGCACAATGGGTCCAGCCAATAAATCTCAAACATTTCCTAATACCTTCTTGCTGTTGGACATCCCAGGACTAGAGAGTACATGCATGTCTGGATGGGGATTCCCTTCTGCTCTTTGTACATAGTGGCTGTGGTGGGAAATGTGACTATCCTGGCCATGGTGAGGGCAGAGAGAAGACTCCATGAGCCTATGTTCCTCTTTCTGTGCATGCTGTCAGTTACCGACCTGGTCCTCTCCACACCTACGCTGTCTTGCATGCTCTGTCTCTTCTGGCTTGGAGCCCATGACATCGCCTTTGATACCTGCTTGACTCAAATGTTCTCATCCACAGCTTCACTGCCATGGAATCAGGCTTCTTTTTGGCCATGGCCATTGATCGTTATGTGGCCATTTGTCATCCACTGCACCATACCACCGTTCTCACCCATGCTCACATTGCCAAAATGGGAGCCTCTGCTGTACTCTGGGGAGTAGCCTTCTTTTCTCCACATCCCATCCTGCTCAAACAGCTGCCCTACTGCAGGACCCGAATAATTGCCTACACCTACTGTGAGTGCATGGCTGTGGTGAAGCTTGCCTGTATGGACACAGGAGGCACCAAGCATTAAAGCCTCAGTGTGGCCTCTGTCATTGGTTCCTGTGATGGTTTTTTCATTGCTGTCTCTTATGTTCTAATTCTCCATGCAGTTTGTTGCCTTTCATCACAGGAAACAAGTCTCAAAGCTTTAGGCACATGTGGCTCTCATGTCTGTGTAATCCTTGTTTTCTACTCCACAGCTGTCTTTACCTTCCTCACTCATCGTTTTGGCCACAATGTGGCCCCCCAGATTCCTATCTTCATTGCTAATATGTACCTTCTGGCCCCACCTTTTCTTAACCCCATTGTATATGGTGTCAAGACAAAGAAAATTAGAGGCTATGTACTTAGTTTTCTGAAGGTAAAGTTTTCCTGATTATGATGAAATTGTTTGCAGAGATAGCATCAGAATGGGAAGAAAAGAGTGCAAATAATTTCTTTCTTTCTCATAGCAGACATGATATTTTCTCCTGCTGAAATCAAATGTTTTGTCAGATTTCAATAAGGAAGTGTGACCACACACAATAGAAATTTCCCAACTCTAATGGAACTAATAGACATATTGTATTATGTGTGCACCTGAATTGTGGGGAGCTTACTTAGAACTTCATGAATTTGAAAGGGATCCCCTTCTCCTCCTTGCTGGTACTGATCTTCTGTGGTGTAACTGGAGGTAGTAGTACATTTTCCAATAGGGAATGATTCAAAAAGTGAAGAAACTCATAAGAGCCTCAAAATATTCCAAAGGAAGTATCTACAATTGAAAAATTAATGATTACTTAATATTATATAGAAAAGTCAATATAACAAGGTTCATGTCTTCTGAATACAACAAATACTTGTGTGTTATTTTCACAAGAATTGACACATAGAAAGTTGTTAAAACAGTAATGTGAAACAGTTCAATATTGCAATAATCGAATCCGCATATTACTGTATTACAGTTTTATGAATTGCCTTTCTACTATTTTTCTTGTTCTTATAAATCCCTTGTACTCTGTTCTGTTTGCAAAGACTCCGACATTGAGTCAAATAATAAATCTCTTTATATCTTCACAGTTTTGCTTAGACTGCTTCTCTTTGCCTAGACACCTTCTTACCTACAAAGAACTTAGTTATTCTTCAAGGTACAATATCTGTTTAAGCTCCAGAAAAACCTTATCAGAAAGTTTATTTCCTCAAGTAAAACTACCTAAAACCTCCCTACCATCATGATAAAGAAATTTTATGATATATTGTAGTTAACTCTTAATAGCCTTTTATCAATTAACTTATTATTGTTAGAGGTTAAGTGCACTGGCTGTAGAGTCAGTGTGCCTGGATTCATCACTTATCTCTACCACTTACTATCTATGTATATTCAGACATTTTCTGGGCTTTGTTTTCATAATCAATAAAATGGGGATCATAAGACTCCCTTCCGTATAGAATTTTCAGGATTAAAGAGTGAAAGCTCATAAAAAGACACTTAAAATAGTGCCACACATTAAGCCTTTAATAAATAAACATTACTTAACTATGGATTATCATAGTAAGTATAATTTTGTATATTTACTTTGTGAGACATATGTATGTACAATGTACACAGCTATACACACATATATCATTACCATAATCACCAGAGAGTTAGTCTGATTTTACAAGTGAGAAATTTGGACTCGGATACATTAAATAATATCCTCAATATCACATATTGATTAAGTGGTGCAGCTTGGATTTAAATAAACACAAAGGCATTCAGTCCATGAATAAAACTATCTTTTACTTACTTTTTAACACTGAAACCTCTCAGTGTCCTATATGTGTTTAATGAAAGCTTCTAAAGGAATAAACAATAAAATGTTTGAATTTATGTGTCATATATTTTAGAACTCCTGATTATGTGATAGTAGTTATAAATAAAAATAAAAATCATAAGGATAAGATTGATGTTCTTTTTGTAAGATAATGGAGAAAAATGACAATGACAATAGGAGTAGGGACAGATCTCTCCTAGCCTACAGAGAATCTGTGGGGAAATGTAAACTTTAAGACTATTGGCATTATGTTAATGTATCCTGAAGATGAACTGCCCAATCTGGACTTTCTCCCTGTATTTTCTTTTTATTCGGAGTACCATGAATTATGAAATTTAGTTATAATATATTTCTTGACAAGTATCAGGGTTGTTTCTATATTAGGTTTGGAAATATAAACTAAGAAGTTAGCACATACAAGCTATCTTTCAATGGAAATGTTCAGCAATAGTAACAAACATAAAACTAAGTCTTCAAAAGCCATACCTTAAATTCTAGTCAAGATAAAGAAGATACGTAATTTATTTATATTCATACAACAAAATTTTAGTTATGGAGGGGTATACATGTGCCAAATTGTGCTAGATTCTGAGAAGAAGTGAGCAAAAGAGAAGTCTATGTCTCTGGGA
Source organism: Tonatia bakeri (assembly GCA_004024845.1). NCBI lineage: Eukaryota > Metazoa > Chordata > Mammalia > Chiroptera > Phyllostomidae > Tonatia > Tonatia bakeri. The sequence continues at coordinate 6,081 of PVIA01015631.1, read as the reverse complement.
GTTTATATGCTGATGGAAGTGACATAACCGAGTGATACTCAAATGCATAATTACACTGGATAGTCAGTGTTGCCAAGTAATAATACAGATTTCTATGAGGGCACATAACATGGGGTTTTGACCTGGTCTGGGAGAAATAAGGAAAGCTTTCTTAAAAATGATGTTTATTTCAGTGCTGATTAGAAATTAACTAGCTGAAGAAAGAAACAGAGGTCATGAAATGGGGTGGTGATGTTACTGGGAGAGGGAACAGATATATGAACATATGTGGGTCTCAAGATAGGAAGGGGTGCCATGCATTCAAAGAACTGAAGGAAATTCATTTCATGGGTTGAAGTACAGACGTTGAAATGAGTTGCTGAGCAAGGCTAGGATAATAGCATGCAGGGGTGTATAGAGCATGCTAAGGATTCTTAATTTTATCCTAAAAAATGAGAAAGACAACAAGTTTTATGCACAAGAGTGACATACTCAGGTTTGTGTTTTAAAAGGATCATTGTAGGTTTCCTTCCAGTCCAAGATGGCAGCACAGGAAGACCCTGAACTCACCTCTTCCTAGGAACATTATGAATTTACACTTACAGACAGAACAATTCACCATGACGAAAAACTGAGGGCTGAAGGAACAGCTTCTGTACAACAGAGAGAGAGAGAGGGAGAGAGAGAAAGAGAGAGAAACACGTCTCCATGCAGCCTTTTCCAGCTCCAGATTCCAGTTGCCCGACTTACACCCACCCTAGCACATCTCCTACTGAGGTATAGCTTGTCCCCAGAACTTTCTGCAGAGTACTCCTGCTTCAGCTATAATCCCAGGGGATTACCCCCAGGAATCTACAGCTCCAACCCACTCCAACTTCAGCTCCCTGACTCAGTGGGGCTTGCTCCTGGGACTATCTGAGGCTGATCCCACCTAAGCTACAACTCCAACTGGTCTTCGAAGGTGGTCCTAGTGCAGGTAGCCTCCATGTGGCCCCTGCGCCCTCTAGCTCCAGTTAGCCTACCAAAGACACCTAGCACACAGAGTCTGAAAGAAGGCAGCTCTTACACAAGGTCATTCTTTCAATACCTGAAGAGATTGTTGTTTCACCTATTTCATAGAAACAAGTACATAGAGACAGCCAAATAAGAAGACAGATTCAGGGAAAAGGAAGATGGTGGCATTGTTGGAGGGATCATAATCCCCTTCCCCTGTGCACGGGAGAGAATCTGGCCTATCTGAGGAGGAACAGAGCAAGGGGCCACTGATATCACAACATTTATGAAAATAGGACATCAAAAATTATAGCAGACATTGAAAAAACAGACAGTAAGGAGACTGCTTCAGGATAATAAGGGCCCAGGGATCAGCGTGGGGACCAGGGAGGTTGCAGCCCCCAGGCCTGGAGCTCCTGGGTCTGTCTCAGGGCACCCAGGAGAGCGGAGCCACCACTCCCTCCCTGGTCAACAAGGATTGAGCAACACCAGGGGAGGCCTTGTTGCTTGAAGGCACAGAGAGGGGAGTGAGACAGAGGGACATTCTCACAGGGGCTGCGGGCTCCCACACACAGCCTGGGGAAGAGTGAGTGCCCTAGCCTGAGGGACCAAGGGCGGCCTGGCCGTGTACCCACACACCCAACCCGGTGAGTGTGTGGTTTTGTGGAAGACCCAGACCCCACAGCCCTGAACAAGGGAAGGGCACAGGCATTTGCGGGTTTCTGGAGCCTGTGGTGGAGATCTTGGGCAAGCATGTGCCCCTCCGGGATTCTCGACTCTCACACTGTGAACATGGAAAAGATGCAGTACTTCGCGGGTTCCTGGAGCCCACAGTGGAGAAGTTGGGGAACTGCTCAACCCCTAGCAATCCCCTGAGCGTGCACCAAGAACCCGGAGGAGAGGCGGGTGCTTCACGTGGAGGAAGAGCCTGTGGTGGCGAAGTTGGGGGAAGGGCATGACCCCTTGCGATCCCTGGAGCTTACACCCTGAACCTGAAGCAGCAGATCAGTTCTGGGGAGAGTGGGTGGCTAGACCTGGGGACAGGACCCAAGAGACTGACTAAGTTCTGACTGGGAAGGGTGAAAAGCATTCCAATAGCCCCTCAGCCTGCTAAAGCCAGCAACACCAGAAAAACTGATTTGGCCAGTTAGAAACCAACAAGAGGTGTGTGTTTGTTTGTTTTTGTTTTGGTTGCTGTTGTTGTTTGATTTTATCTTGCTTTTTCAAGTAACCTTTTTATTTTTTAACTCATTATTTTTATGTCTCTCAATTCCTTATGTTTCTTTTCCTTTCATACTAGTGCTATTCCTTCCACTCCAAATTTATCTCTCCTGCATGCCATCTTCTGCTTTTTTTTTTTTTTCAAGCCTGCAGGTTACTGCAAGTTTGTATTATATTTTTCTCTCTTTTCTGACATTTTTTATTTTAATAATATTTCGGTATTCTTTTTCTTTCTATATAATCTTCTTTGCTTGGCCGGCTATGCTGACGTTTCATCGGTTCCCCTGTTATCTCATTCACAGTGTGTTGATAACTTACTGCCCTTCACTTGGGTTCCATTAGTACACCACTTAAGGTTCCATATTCCTTCTCGTTATCTAGATCTCATGGATTCTGATACATGATTGTTGCTTTAATATTACTGTAAATAAGACCTATTTCATACAATTGTAAATACTAGTCAACACTCTTCCCAGATTTCAGCCCACTTCACAATTTCTTAAACTCTGTTAATGTAGGGGTTATCTCTATTCTTTTACACACTACTCCTATTTACTATTCTTTATTCCCACCCTACCTCAGAATCTGACTCCCTCTCACAACCTCACAGCTTTCTAGATCCAACTAACAATCCTTTCCTCCCCAATAAGAGTCTTATCTTCTTTCCATACTTTCTAAAATGTGGCTACTGGGTTGGAAGATCATGGTTAACACTATACATAGCCAAAGGATATTCCATCTCTTCTCTACTGGCTGCTACTGTAAATATCATAGAATACTGTCTTGCTATCTTAAACCATCTTGCCTTACTCCTCCAACTGCTCATAAAAAAGAGTAGGTGGGGCTGTGAGCACGAGGATACCCAAAAGAGACTGCACTACTGAATCTCACAGGTATTCTACCACAGAAGTTCACACTATAAACACAGGGAACAAGAACAGATCAATTTAAGAAACAGAGGCTAACAAGAAGAGTCTCACGAACAATAAGAAGACAAAGAAACAATCCCTAAATGATAGAAAAGGAGGAAGCCTCAGAAGAAATGCTAAATGAAATAAACACAACTCAACTATCAGATATTGAGTTCAAAAAAAATGATTATAAGGAAGCTCAATGAGCTCACAATGAGCTTCCAGAAACTATAGGGAAGCTACAATGATCTCACTGCAAACTATATCAATATAAAAAGGAAACAGAAACTATCAACAAGGGCCAAGAGGAAATGAAGAATACAATTTCAGAACTAAAAAACACAGTAGAAGGAATGAAAAGCAGGATCGATAAAGCAGAAGATTGGATCAGCAAATTGGAGGACAAAGTAGAAAAAAACACGTAGAATGAAGGAGACAAGGAAAAGAGGCTCACAAAGAATGAAGAGGGATTAAGAGAAATGCAAGACAATATGAAACGTAATAATATCCGTATAATAGGGATACCAGAAGGAGAAGAAGAAGAGCAAGGGATAGAAACACTACTTGAAAAAGTAATGATGGAAAACTTCGCTAATTTGATGACAGAAAAAGTCAAACAAATCCAGGAAACACAAAGACTCCCAATCAAGAGGAACCCAAAGAGGCCCACTTCAAGACACATCATAATTAAAATGGCAAAATTTCAAGACAAAGAGAGAATATTAAAGGCAGCAAGGAAGAAATAGGAAGTAACATACAAGGGAGCCCCAATAAGGCATAACCTTCTCAATGGAAATATCCCAAGCCAGAAGAGAATGGCAAAAAATATTCCAAATAATGAGAACCAGAGGTCTGCAACCAAGGCTACTTTACCCAGCAAGGCTCTCAATCAAGAGAGAAGGCCAAATAAGGAGCTTCCCAGGCAAATGCAGTCTAAAAGAATACACCTCCACCAAACCAGCTCTGGAAGAGATGCTAAAGGGACTGCTTTAAGGAAAGGAAGGAAAAGGGGGGGGGGTAAACACACATACATAAATGGCAATGAATAAGTACCTATCAATAATAACCTTAAATGTAAATGGATTAAATGCTCCAATCAAAAGACATTGAATAGCTGAATGGATAAGAAAACATGACCCACATATATGCTGCCTACAAGAGACCCACATCAGGATAAAAGACCTGCACAGGCTGAAAGTGAAGGGCTGGAAACAAATTTTCCAAGCAAATGGACAGGAAAAAAAAGTCGAGGTTGCAATACTCATTTCAGACAAAATAGACTTCCAAAAAAGGGCCATAAAAAGAGACCCAGGAGGTCACTTCATAATACTCAAGGGAAGAATCCTCCAAGAAGACATAAATATTATAATATATATGCATCCAACCTAGGAGCACCCAAATACATAAAGAAAATCTTAGAGGACTTCAAGAAAGATATTGACATCAACACAACTATAGTGGGGGATTTTAATATCCCACTGTCAAAAATGGACAGATCTTCCAAACAAAATACCAACAAAGATATCATGGCATTGAACAATACCCTAGATGAAATGGACTTAACTGATATATATACAGCCCTCCATCCCAAAGAAGCTAAATACACATTCTTTTCAAATGTACATGGAAAATTTTCAAAGATAGACCACATGATAGGACACAAAACAAGTCTCAACAAGGTCAAGAAAATCCAAATCATACCAAGCATTTTCTTGGATCACAAGGGACTGAAAATAGAAACCAACCCCAAGGAAAAAAAATCCAAAACACTCAAAATCATGGAGATTAAATAGCATGCTATTAAACAATGAATGGGTCAAGGATGAAATTAGGGAAGAAACCAAAAGGTTTCTGGAAACAAATGAAGATGAACTCACAACAACCCAAAACTTATGGGACACAGTGAAGGCAGTCCTGACAGGGAAGTTCATAGTGATACAGGCATACCTAAATAAGATAGAAATATTTCAAACAAACAACCTAACCCTATGTCTACAAGAACTAGAGGAACAACAACAAAGACAGCCCAAAGCAAGTAGAAGGAAGGAAATAACCAAGATCAGGGCAGAATTAAATGACATAGAGACTAAAAGCACAATTCTAAGGATCAAAGAATCCAGGAGCTGGTTCTTTGAAAAGGTAAACAAAATTGACAAGCCTTTAAGCAGACTCATCAAGAAAAAAAGAGAGAAGACACAAATAAACACAAATAAACACAATCAGAAATGAAAGAGGAGAGATTACAATTGATATCACAGAAAATACAAAGGATTGTAAGAAATTACTATGAAGAACTGTATGCCAACAAATTTGGAAATCTAGGTGAAATGGACAAATTTCTAGAAAAATATAATCTTCCAAAACACAATGAAGAAGAAGCAGAAGGCCTAAACAAACCAATAGCAGCAAATGAAATTGAAGCAGTAATCAAAATACTCCTGACACACAAAGGCCCTGGACCAGATGGTTTCACAGAAGAATTCTACAAAGCATTTAAGGAAGAGCTAACCCCTCTCCTTCACAGACTATTCCAAAAAAATCCAAAAAGATGGAAGACTTCCAAACTCTTTTTATGAGGCCAAGATCATCCTAATTCCAAAACCAGATAAAGATACAACAAAGAGAATCAACTGTATGGGAAAACATATTTGCCAATGACACCTCAGATAAAGGCTTAATCTCCAAAATATATAAAGAACTTACACGATTATACTCTAAGAAGACAAGCAACCCAATTAAAAAATGGGCAAAGGATTTGAACACACACTTCTCCAAGGAGGACATACAGAAGATCCAAAATCACATGAAACGATGTTCAACATCACTAGCTATCAGAGAGATGCAGATTAAAACCACAATGAGGTACCACTTCACACCAGTCAGAATGGCCATCATAAGCAAAACAACAGACAACAAGTGTTGGAGAGGTTGTGGAGAAAAGGGGACACTAGTGCACTGTTGGTGGAACTGCAGACTG
>PVIA01015630.1:0-21966 GCA_004024845.1 Tonatia bakeri | reverse complement strand
ATAGTTGGTTATCTTTTCATTTTAACGCTGTTTTCTGTAGCCATGCAGAAGCCTTTTATTTTGATGAGATCCCATCTGTTTATTCTTTCCTTATGTCCCTTGCTTTAGGGGACATATCAGTGAAGATATTGTTGTGTGGAATGTCCAAGATTTTTCTGCCAACGTTCTCCTCTAGGACTTTTATGGTGTCATGACTTATATTTAAGTCTTTTATCCACATTGAATTTATTTTTGTGTATGCTGATCGAGTTTCATTTTTTTGCATGTAGCTGTCCAGATCTCCCAACACTATTTGTTGAAGAGGCTATTTTTACTCCATTTTATGCTTCTTCCCCCTTTGTCAAATATTAATTGACCATAAACGCTTGGGTTTATTTCTGGGCTCTCTGTTCCATTTGATTGATCTATGTGCCTATTTTTATGCCAGTACCAGGCTATTTTGATTACAGTGCCCTTGTAATACAGTTTGATGTCAGGTATTGTGATCCCTCCTGCTTTGTTCCTCTTTCTCAAAACTGCTGCAGCTATTCGGGGTCATTTATGGTTCCATATAAATTTCTGAAACGTTTGTTCTATATTTGTGAAATATGTCATTGGTACTTTAATAGGGATTTTAATGAATCTATAAATTGCTTTGGGTAGTATGGACATTTTGATTATATTAATTCTTCCAATCCATGAACATGGTATATGCTAATATTTATTTGTGTCTTCCTTAATTTCTTTCTTCATGTTTTGTAGTTGTCTGAGTACAGGTCTTTTACCTCCTTGGCAAGGTTATTCCTAGGTTCTTTATTTTTCTTGTTGCTGTATCAAATGGGATTTTTTTCCTGATTTTTGATTCTGATATTTCATTGTTGGTGTACAAAATACCTTTGATTTCTGAATATTGACTTTGTAGCCCACTGTTTTGCCAAATTCATTTATTGGGTCAAGTAGTTTTTTGGTGGAGTCTATAGGATTTTCTATGTTCACTATCATGTCATCTGCAAACAATGACAGTTTTACTTCCTCCTTTCCAATTTGGGTGCCTTTTATTTCTTTTTCTTGTCTGATTGCTGTGCCTAGTACTTCCAGTACTATGTTGAATAGGAGTGGTGAAAGTGAGCATTCTTGTCTTGGTCCTGATCTTAGTTGGAAAGCTCTATGTTTTTGCCCATTGAATATGATGTTGGCTGTAAGTCTGTCATATATGGCCTTTATTATGTTGAGGAATGCTTCCTCTATTCCCACTTTGCTAAATATTTTTATCATAAATGGGTGCTATACCTTATCCAATGATTTTTCCACATCTGTTGATATGATCATATGATTTTTGTCTTTTGTTTATGTGGTATATTTACAAATATTGTATCATCCTTGCATTCCTGGGATGAATCCCTCTTGATCATGGTGTATACTCTTTTTAATGTATTGCTGGATGAAGTTTGCTAATATTTTGTTGAAGATTTTAGCATCTATATTCATCAGCGATATTGGCCTGAAGTTTTCTTTCTTTGTTGTGTCTTTATCTGGTTTTGGGATTAGAATGATGATGCTTCATAAAAAAAGTTTGAGAGTCTTCCGTCTTCTTGAATTTTTTGGAATAATCTGTGAAGGATGGGGGTTAGCTCTTCCTTAAATGCTTTGTAAAGTTCTCCTGTGAAACCATCTGGTCCAGGGCTTTTGTGTGCTAGGAGTTTTTTGATTACTGCTTCAATTTCATCAGTTGTTCTTGGTCTGTTCAGGCTTTCTGCTTCTTCTTCATTGAGTTTTCAGAGATTATATTTTTTCTATAAATCTGTCCATTTCACCTAGGTTTTCAAATTTCTTGACATATAGTTCTTCATAGTAATTTCTTACAATCCTTTGTATTTCTGTGGTATCAGTCGTAATCTCTCTTCTTTTACTTCTGATTGTGTTTATTGGGTCCTGTCTCTTTTTTTCTTCTCTCTCTTTTTCTTGATGAGTCTGCTTCAAGGCTTGTCACCTTTGTTTATCTTTTCAAAGAGTCAGCTCCTGGATTTATTGATCCTTAGAATTGTGCTTTTAGTCTCTATATCATTTAATTCTGCTCTGATTTTGATTATTTCCTTCCTTCTACTTGCTCTGGGCTGTCTATGTTGTTGTTCCTCCAGTTCTTGTAGATGTAGGGTTAGGTTGTTTATTTGAAATGTTTCTGTCTTTTTTAGGTAGGCCTATATCACTATGAACTTCCCTCTCAGGACTGCCTTCTCTGTGTCCCATAAGTTTCAGATTATTGTGAGTTCATTTTCATTTGTTTCCAGAAATTTTTTGATTTCTTCTCTAACCTCATTCATAACCCATTCATTATTTAATAGCATGCTATTCAAGCTCCATGAGTTTGAGTGTTTGAGGTTTTTTTCCTTGAGGTTGGTTTCTAGGTTTAGTTTCTTGTGGTTGGAGAAAATGCTTGATATGATTTCAGTTTTTTTGAATTTGTTGAGGTTTGTTTTGTGTCCTATCATGTGGTCTGTCTTTGAAAATGTTCCATGTGCATTTGAAAAGAATGTGTATTTTGCTTCTTTGGAATGAAAGACTTTCTATATATCAGTTAAGTCCATTTGATCTAGGGCATTGTTCAATGCCACAATATCTGTGTTGATATTTTGTTTGGAAGATCTGTCGATTTTTGACAGTGGGGTGTTAAAATCTCCTACTATAATTGTGTTGCTGTCAATACCTTCTTGAAGTCCTCCAAGATTTTTTTTAATGTATTTGGGTGCTCTTATGTTGGGTGCATATATATTTACAATGTTAATATCTTCTTGATGGATTCTTCCCTTCAGTATTATGAAGTGACCTTCTGGGTCTCTTTTTATGGCTTTTGTTTTGAAGTCTGTTTTGTCTGATATGAGTATTGCTACCCTGGCTTTTTTTTTTATCCTGTCCATTTGCTTGGAGTATTTATTTCCAGCCATTCACTTTCAGTTTGTGTAGGTCTTTTTTCTGAGGTGGGTCTCTTGTTGGTAGCATATGTGTGGGTCATGATTTCTTATCTATTCAACTATTCTATGTCTTTTGATTGGGGAATTTAATCCCTTTATGTTTAAGGTTATTATTGATAGGTACTTATTCACTGGCATTTTTTGTACCTGTGTTCCTCTCTTTCTCACTGTTTTTCTTCCTATTTTTATTTTTATTTATTTATTTTATACATATTTTATTGATTATGCTATTATAGTTGTCCCAATTCACCCCCTTCACTTCCCTCCACCCTGCACACCCTCTCCCACCCACATTCCCCCACTTTAGTTCATATCCATGTGTCATACTTATAAGTTCTTTAGCTTCTTCATTTCCCATACTATTCTTAGCCTTCCCCTATTTTCTATCTACCAAATATGCTACTTATTCTCTGTACCTTTTCCCCCTCTCTCCTCCTCCCACTCCCCTGTTGCTAACCCTCCATGCGATCTCCATTTCTGTGGTTTTGTTTCTATTCTAGTTGTTTGCTTAGTTTGTTTTTGTTTTTGTTTTAGGTGTGGTTGTTAATAATTGTGAGTTTGCTGTCATTTTACTGTACATGTTTTTTATCTTCTTTTTCTTAGATAAGTCCCTTTAACAATTCATAAAATAAGGGCTTGGTGATGATGAACTCCTTTAACTTGACCTTATCAGGGACACACTTTATCTGCCCTTCCATTCTAAATGAAAGCTTTGCTGGATAGACCAATCTGGGATGTAGGTCCTTGCCTTTCATGACTTGGAAGACTTCTTTCCAGTCCCTTCTTTCCTGTAAGGTCTCTTTTGAGAAATCAGCTGACAGTCTGATGGGAACTGCTTTGTAGGTAACTGTCTCCTTTTCTCTTGCTGCTTTTAGAATTCTCTCCTTCATTTTAATCTTGGCTGATGTAATGATGATGTGCCTTGGTCTGTTCCTCCTTGGGTCCAGCTTCTTTGGGACTCTCTGAGCTTCCTGGACTTCCTGGAAGTCTATTTCCTTTGCCAGAATGGGGAAGTTCCCCTTTATTATTTGTTCAAATAACTTTCCACTTGTTGATCTTCCTCTTCTCCTTCTGGTAACCCTATAATTCAGATGTTGGAACATTTAAAGATATCCTGGAGGTTCCTAAGCCTCTCCTTATTTTTTTTTGAATTCTTGTTTCTTCATTCTTTTCTGTTTGGTTGTTTCTTTCTTCCTCCTGGTCCACTCCATTGATTTGAGTCCCAGTTTCCTTCCCATCACTATTGGTTCTCTGTACATTTTCCTTTATTTCACTTAGCCTTCATTTTTTCATCTAATTTGTGACCAAAGTCAACCAATTCTGTGAGCATCCTGATTACCAATGTTTTGAACTGTATATCTGACAGGTTGGCTATTTTGTCATCGCTTAGTTGTATTTTTTTCTGGAGCTTTGATCTGTTCTTTCATTTGGGCCATTTTTTTTTTCTCAGCGCACCTGTTACATAGTAAGGGGCGGAGCTCTAGATGTTCACCTGGGCAGGGCAACCCAGTTGCTGGGTTGTGACACTGTATATGGGGGAGGGGTCCGAGTTGGAACAATGGCACTTGCTCTGCTTTGTGCTGGTTTTCAGTCACTTGCCCACTTCCCACAATCAAATTTAGCCCTTCTGGTATAGATTCTCCAGTGGGTGGGCTTGTGTACTTTCTAACACCCTGTGGGTCTCTCCAGCAGACTCTCCTGTGAGGCTGGGAGTTTCTCCTGCTGCCCCCTCAATGCCTACCAGTGTTTTCAATCAGAGGTTTGAGGCTTTATTTCTCCTCACTGGGGCCCTGGGTTGTGTGGTCTGTCTTACTCCCCAGCTGTTCCTCCTGGTTTATCTGCCTGCGAATGTTGGACTGCCCACTCTACCAGTGGCCTTCTGGCTGGGTCCGCCAGCTGCAGCCTTGCCTGCCCCAGTACTCCAGCCACAGCCTTGCTGCGAGTCCTCTCTGCCCAGATGCCTGTCTTCACCTCTCTAACCAGTCTGGATGAGTATTTCTTTAACTCCTTGGTTGTTGGACTTCCTTACAGTTTGATTTTCTGTCTGTTCTAGTTGTTTTTTGTTTTTAAATTGTTGTTGTCCTTCTTTTGGTTGTACAAGGAGGCACAATGTGTCTACCTATACCTCCATCTTGGCTGGAAGTCCTTTTCTTCCTATTTTTAAAGAAGAACCTTTAGCATCTCTCGCAGAGCTGGTTTGAAGGGGGTATATTCTTTGAGGTTTCTTTTTTCTGGGAAACCCCTTATTTGGCCTTCCATTTTAATTGAGAGCCTTCCTGGGTAAAGTAGTCTTGGTTACAGGCCTCTGGTTTTCATTACTTGGAATATTTCTAGGCAACTAAAATTTTTGCCAACTCTTATGTGTAATTTTTAAGTTGAATTTATTGGGGTGACACTGGTTAATAAAATTATATAGGTTTCAGGCATATAATTCTATAATATATCATGTGTATATTGTAGTGTGTGTTCACCACCCCAAGTCAAGTCTCCTTCCATCACCATTTATACTCCCTTTCCCTTCTACCTTCCCCTAGTCCCCCTTCCTTCTGGTAATCACCATACTGTTGTCTGCATATATGAGGTTTTTTTTATTTTGTTTTGTTGTTTTGCTTAATCCTCTCACCTTTTCACCCAGCCCTGTAAACCACCCTCCATTCTGGCAGCTGTCAGTCTGTTTTCTATCTATGAGTCTATCTGTATTTTGTTTATAGTTTATTTTGTACATTAGATTCCACATGTGCGTGAGATCATATGCTATTTGTCTTTCTCTGACTGGCTTATTTCACTTAGCATAATGTTCTCCAGGTCCATCCATGCTCTTCTAAAGGGTAAGATTTCCTTTTTCTATAGCCAAGTAGTATTCCATTATGAAAAGTGTGAAATCTAAGGTTTGTAGGTTTAGTTAAAAGTGATAATGCTTAATATTAACTGTAACTCAGCATGGCCTTTATAATTAATCCAATTACAGTGGGATAGTTACTAGTTCATGGCCAAATGTTTCCATTCTGAGGGCAAAAATCTGGTTTTTCATCTGTGTTTTAAGAGCTATAATGAAATGTACACAATATGATTCAATTTATATAGAATTCTAGACAATACAAACTAATCTATAGAGACAAAAGCAGATCAGATGCTGCCTGGGGGTGGGATAAGGAGGAGAACAGGGGCAGAAGTGATTGCAAAAAGGCATGAAGAGACTTTGGTGAGGGGGACATTGGTTATGTCCATTATCTGATTGTGGTGATGGTTTCATGGATATATAAATGTGTTGAAATATCAAATTGTATACTTTGAGCCATTTTTATATGTCAGTTATATTTCAATAAAATTGTTTTTGAAAAGAAAAAAAAAAGAATGCGTGCATAATCCTGAGTGAAGTCAACTATGGGATTTTGGCAGGGCTGAGTTTCGGGGGAGTGAAGATATTCCACCTTACATTGTCAGGGTTGCACTTGCCCAGGGACCAGCAGGCCTTATCTAGCCACCCCTTTTCTTGGCTAGCTGTTGGAGCTGTTACTTTGGATTCCATGTAAGCATCTTGGCAAAGAGGACACAAAGCTACTATTGTAAAAATGTTTAGTGGTGGTTTCCAGTTCCATGGATAAGGAGCTTAGAAGTTGCCACTCTGTTATAACAATAAGTAAGAAGTTTTCCTTGGATCTGTACAGAGGGCAGGATGAAGGGCAAACTGGTGTCCAAGATTAGAGAGAGAAAGACAGGTGCATATAGAGAGAAATGTATTCCCCCAAAAGAAATTATGAGTGGAAACTGCCCGAGGAGCCAGTCGCCAGTAGGAAAACCTGAACTATGTTGACCAGTTGCTGGAGGCTCAGTATGGGAAACTCTGAGAATTAAAAACTTTAGGAGGACCTAGTCATGGGGAGCTTTCACCTCCCCATGTTTTGTGAGATTTTCATCCAGCAGGTCAACAAGATTTTTATAGTAAATATTGGAGAAAATCCTCTCATGCTTCTGGCAAGGGGATGGGAAAGAACATTTTGAAATATGCTGGAGCACTCTTTCCTTCTTAATGAGGTCAGCTCTCAGTAGAAACTACTTAACCACACCTAACCTTCTACGTTATTATCAGAGCCTAACTGACCTGGGTGAAGGAAAATATCCAACTCCAGCTCTCTTTAGCCCTTGCCCCACCTAAGAGAGGGATGGAGAAAAAAACTGAGAAACATATGAAGTTCCCAGTCCTGAGGCTCACTTAAAGACCTAATCATAGGACAATAGAATGCTTCCCCTCCCCACACCTTACCACCATATTACAGATGGCCTACTATTTATAGTAGTTCTTCTTACTCAGTCCATCATGTCTATCTCTCAAGTAATTAAAGGCATACTGAAAGGCAAAAAACACAATTTGTAGAAAGCATAAGCATAAGAACCAAACATGGCAGGGATGTTGGAATTATCAGGCAGTGATTTGAAGTGATTTGGTTAACATGCTTAGGGCTCTAAAGGATAAAGTAGACAGCATGCAATATCAGACAGGCAGTGTAAACAGAAAGATAGAAATCTTAAGAAAGAACTAAAAAAATACTAGAGATCAAAAACTCGGTAACAGAAATGAAGAGTGCCTGTGACAGGATCATTAGTAGACCAGACGTGGCTGAGGAGAGAATCTCTGAGCTAGAGGGTATATTCAGAGAAACCTCTAAAACTGAAAAGCAAAGAGAACAAAGACTCAAAAAAAAAATAAACAGAGTATCCAAGAACTGTGAACAAATGTGAATAATATATATATACTGGGAACACCAGGAGAAGAAAGGGGACAGGAACAGAAGACATATTTGAAACAATAATGAGTGAGAATTTCCCCAATGAATATCAGACACCAGTCTAGAGTCAGAAGGCTCAGAGAACACCAACCAGGATAAATGGCAAAAGGAAAAAAAAAAGCTACATGGAGGCATATATCTTTAAACTACAGAAAATCAAAGATAAAGGAAAAAATCTGAGGAAGCCAGAGGACAAAAATACATGATCTATAGAGGAACAAAGTGAGACTCACATCTGACTTCTCAGAAGCCATGCAAACAAAAAGAGAGAGAAGTGAAATTTTAAAATGTTGAGAAAAAATTTATTGACCTCAAATTCTGCTTTCTGCAAAATTATCCTTCAAAAGTGAAGGAGAAATAAAGACTTTCTCAAACAATCGACAATTAAGAGAATTTGTAGTCATTATACCTACCTTGCAAGGAATTTTAAAAGAAGTTCTTTAGAGAGAAAGAAAATAATATAGGACAGAAACTTGTATCTACATGAAGAGAAGAAGAGTATCAAAGACAAAGTAAATGAAGGTAAAATAAACACTTTTATTTTTCTTAGTTGATCTAACAGATGACAGTTTGCTTAAAATAATAACAATAATGTATTTGATTATGTGTGCACATATATAGATATCTTACGTCAGAGTGGATGAAGAAACAAGAACCAACTATAAGAACCAACCTCTTGTCAACAAGAAAACCACTTTAAATATAAAGACACAAATATATTAACAGTAAGTGGATGGAAAAAATATACCATGCTAACAGTAATTAAAAGAAAGCAGCAGTGCTCTAATAATTTTCAGATAGAACAGACTTCAAATCAAAGCAGATTATCAGGGATAAAGAGAAAGAGATGAACCCACCATCACAGTTGGTGATTTTCTTAACATCCTTCTATCAGAGATGGATGCATCTAGCATGCAGAAAATAAGTAAGGCCCTACTTGAACTCAACAGCACTATCAACCAACTGGATATAATTGATGTTGAAAGGCTACTTTCATCCCAAAACAGCAGGATATACATTCTTATGAAGCTCACATAGAAGTTTCATTAAGATAGACTACATTGTGGGCCATGAAACACACTTTAACAAATGTAAAAGAGTAGAAATCATACCATGATGACAGTGGAATACAACTTATCAAAATTTGTGGAATGCAGTGAAAGCAGTGTTTACAGGAAAATTTACAGTACTGAGGATGCATATATTAGAAGAAATATCTAAAATCAATCATCTAAGCTTCCACCATAGAAAACTAAGAAAAGAAGAACAAATTAAATCCAAAGGAAGCAGAAGAATTAGAGTATAAGTCAATGGAATTGATCAAGGAAATCAGTAGAGAAAATCAACAAAACCAAAAGCTGGTTCTTTGAAAAGATCACTCAAATTGACCAGTCTCTAGCCAGGCTAATTAAGAAAAAGAAAGGCAGCATTGTCCTAATACCAAAAGCAGACAAAGACATTTTAAAAAAGAAAACTACAGAGCAATATATCTCATGAACATAGGCATAAACATCTTTAACAAAATATTAGCAAATTGAATCCAACAATATATAAAAAATGCTATATATCACAACCAAGTCATATTTATCACAGGTGTGCAAGACTGGTTCAGCATTTAAAAATCAATTAATGTAGTCCATCACATCAACAGGCTAAAAAAGAAAAATGACATTATCATAATTAATAGAGGCAGAAAAAGCATGTGACAATACCCAATACTCATTCATGATAAAAACTCTCAGTAAACTAGTAATAAAGGGAAACTTCCTTAAGTTAATAAAGAACATGTACAGAAATCTACATTATACTTAATGGTGAGAAACTTAAAGCTTTCCAACTAAAATCAGGAATAAGGCAAGCACGCCCCCTCTCTCCACTGCTTTTCAGCATTGTACTGGACATCCTAGCTAATACAGTGATACAAGAAAAGGAAATCAAAGGTATACAGATTGGGAGAAAAAATAAAACTACCTTTGTTAGCAGATGAATGTTCATCTATGCAGAAAATCAGAAAGACTAAAAAAAACCCTCCTGAAACTAATAAGTGATTACAGCAAGGCTGTAGGATGCAAGGTCAATATGCAAAGTCAATTGTTTTTCTGTATATCAGCAACAAATCAAATGAAATTTTAAATTAAAAACACAATATCGTTTACATTAGCATCAAAAAATGAAAAACTTATGTGTAAATTTAATAAAATACATACAAGACCTATGTGAGGAAAACTCCAAAACTTTGATGAAAGAAATCAAAGGACTGAATAAATGGAGAGATAGTCCATGTTCATTGATAGGAAGACTTGATATCATCAAAATATCTTCCCATCTTGATCTATAGATTCAATCTGTGGATATAAAGAAAGAAATGCCCTGATTTTTTGAGAGATAAAAGACCCAGAATAGTCAGCAAAATATTGAAGAAGAACAAAATTGGAGGACTGACATTACCTGACTTTGAGATCGGCAATGTAACTGTAGTAATTATGACAGTATAGTATTGAGGAAAGAAAAGACAAATAAATCAATGAAATGGAATAGAAAGTTTATAAATAGATCCTTATACATATAACAAACTAATCTTTGACAAAAAGAACAATGGAACAAAGTTAGTCTTTCTCAAAAAACAGTACTGAACAACTAGGCATCTACATGCAAAAAAAGAAAAATCGAATCTAGACACAGACCTTAAACCAGGAGTGTCAAACTCATTTTCACCAGTGGCCACATCAGCCTCACAGTTGCCTTCAAAGGGCTGAAATAATTTTAGGACTGTGTAAATGTAACTGCTCCTTAACTGTTAAGGAGTTGAAATTACATTCAGCCCTTCGTAGGCAACTTCAAGGCTAATGTGGCCCCCGGTGAAAATGAGTTTGACACCCCTGCCTTAAACCCTTTATAAAAATTAACTCAAAATGGAACACAGACTTCAATGTAGAATGCAAAACTCTAAAACCCTTAGAAGGTAGCATAAGAAAAAAAGTAGTTTATGTTGAGTATGACAATGACTTTTTAGATGTAACACCAAAGGCACAATTCATTAAATAAATGATGGATAATCTGGACTTCATTAAAATTAAAAATTTCTATAATAGACAATGCTATTAGAGCAAGACAAGTTACTGAATAAGAGAAAATACTTGCAAAAGCATATCTAATAAAGGACTGCTATCCAAAATATACAAAAAAAAGTGCTCCTTAAAACTCCACAAGAAACAACCTGATTCTAAAAGAGACCAAAGACCTTAACAGTTACCTCATCAAAGAAGATTAACAGATGACAAATAAGCATTTGAAAAGATGCTCTGTATCATATGCCATCAGGAAAATGCAAATCCAAACAACGAGATACCACTTTTATTAGAAGTTTCTATTAGAAACTCTAGGACACCGACTACACCAAATGTGGAACAATAGGCACTCTCATTCATGGCTAGTAGGAATACAAAGTGCTACGGTCACTTTAGAGATAGTTCGGTGGTTTCTTACAAAACTAAACATACTTTTATATTATGATCCAGCAATCATAAATATAGCTTAAATAAATCCAGCTCCTTGGTATTTACCCAAAGGAGCTGAAAAAACCTGCATCCAGATATTCATAATTGCCAAAACTTGGAAGCAACCAAGATGTTCTTCAGCAGGTGAATGGATAGATTGAGGTGCATCCAGACAATGGAATATTATTCAGCACTAAAAAACATGAGCTGTCAAGCCAAGAAAGACATGGAGAAAATTTAAATGCATATTGCTAAGAAAAAGAAAACAATCTGTAAGGGCCATATTCTATATGATTCTAACTATATGATGTTCAGCATAAGATAAAACTATGGAAATTAATAAAAAATCATTGGTTGCCTAAAACAGCTCTAAAAAATTAAGTCTTTAAAAATGCAAACATTTAGTGGAGTGCATACTAACAGAACAGGATTTGGTAGCTTTATGAAGTTTCTCTGTCTGTGTAGTTTTGTTGGCCTGGAAGGGAAAATCTGGAAGGCAATGGGTGTGGCCAACAGTGCATGCTCCCAGTGCCTGGGTGGTAGTGAGGAGGAAGGGCCTGGCATGAGGGAACAGAGCAGCAGCACTGCTATAAGGACACCAGGGCCAGGGTGAGTGTGCCTGGCGACGGGGTCCAGGACAAAGCAGGGCTCAAGCCAAAGAGGGAGCCAGATACAGGGTCTCTGGTTTTGGGTCCTGATCGAGGTTGGGTATAGGTGGGAAAAAGGTCATTCATTGCTCTTTCTTATTCACATTTTACTCTCCCTAAACTAACTGAAATGGAAAAAAGAGAATAGGTTGGAAAAAATAACAAATTAGTTAAGAAAGAAACTGTATTATTATCGTAGAACTTCTGTGAAATTATCACTCCTCCTTTGCATGCAGTTCTCCAACCCACCTTAAGGATCCTGAGTCATCAGAAACCTTAGTCTGAAGGCTTCATTAAGCTTTATCATAATCTTAGCACATTTGATCAAATGGTTCAAATGTGTAATTATTTAATGTGGAAGAATTTATTCTCTTGATTCAAGCTAATGGTGTTATAATAATATGTGATTTATAATGATATAAAGCTGATTTGAAGTTATTTCCTCAAGTAGAAATTATAGTAGAATAATTTCTGCTGAAAACATAAACTGTAAATACTATGTTATATATACATATATTAGAAATTCATAGCGACCACTGGAAAAAAAATGATTTCACTATCCATTAGAATTCAGCATTAAAAACAACTTAAAGTACTGACTTATTACAGCTTGAACCTTCAAACAGATGCTTCTTTCTAACTGGACTGAGGACATTATCCCTAGACTTAAATTGTTAAACTGCCTTTGATTGTTTTTTAAAATGAAAATCTCTCTTATTTTGCCATATCTAGTTATTTATGTAATTTAATCAATTCTTCTACCAAGTAGAAAGTATATTTTCTTTTAAATGCAAGTAGCTGTATATATTTTTTTAATTTTAAAAGTAGTACTTGTCTAGGTTTTAAAAAACTTGAAAATTCAGAAAACTATAAACATGAAAGATTGTCTCTGTAATCCTACTATCCAGATATAACTGCTGTTATTATTTTATTGAATACCATCTAGGGATTTTCTATGCACAAAACACAGGTTTTAAAAACATAAAAATATACTCCTATTATAATACTGCTTTATAGTGTTCCTTTTCTGTACTTTACATTAAATCTTAGACATTTTTGTATGTTCATAAATAAATATAGGTTATGTTGTTTCTTTTAATAGCAGCCTAAATTCTATTATGAGTGTGCCATATTTTAAGCAATTCTTCTATTGACGGTGGTCATTTAGGTTTGTAATTTTTTACTCGTGTGAGTGAGGCTTGATGAGCACGTTTGCATATATGTGTGCACTTACCCTGTCATCTCTGAGCATAAATTACTAGGAGCACAGCTGCTGGGGACAAAGGGTGCTGTAAGGGTTTGATGTGTAATCACTCAGTTTCCTGCTGTTTGGGTTGTAGTTATTTGGATTTTCAGCAACAGTTTATGAGAATTCTCGTTTTTTCACAACTTTATCAATGCTGGGTACTTTAAATTAAAAAAAAAATTGCTTATGTAACATAATAAAATAGCATCTTGGGGTTTTAATTTATTTTTCTTTGATTGTTAATTATGTTCACTATCTTTTCATATGCTTTTTAGTTTTACTTTTTTTGTTTTGTGAATGTACCCATTTTTTTCTGTGGTTATTCAATTGTCTTATGGATTTACAAGAGCTTTTTATATATATAGAAAAGGCTGCTTAATTTTTTTATCATATCTTGCAAAACCTATTTCCAAGAGTGCCATTCACATTTTAAATTTGTTTATGATATTTTGAGGTATATTCTATATATATTTTATATATATATATATATTCTATATTTGAGTTTCAACTCAAATTTAACTCTATTGATCATTTGCTTTTATAGTTTCTGGTTTTTCAGATGACATATGTACTTATGCTTCCTACTAGTACTTTTATTAGTCTCACTTTTGACTTATTTAAAATTACTGGAATTCATTTTTTTGTGTTAGGGATGAGGTCCTTGTGTCTTTTTTCTGCTCCTGTATTTGCATTTCTGAAGGGAAACAGTTAAAATTGAGTGTGTAATTATAAGCAGAGACAAGGGAAACCGAGGAAATAGCAATTCTGAATAGGTTCAGAAGTAACTGTAGGGACATCCTAGTATCTTTATACAGCCCTGTATACGGCAGCTCTGCCCAATGATACACAGATAAATAGGCACTTTTGTGAATAGTGCCCCTTCAGTTTCTTGGCAGAGGTGAGAAAAAAAGGCAATTCTCTCAAGGTTATTGGGCATAATCCTATTTAAACTGGATTTGTGACTTTGGGCTTGTCAATGTTAAAGGGGAGAGGATTTAGTGAAGCTCATTTTTATCTATTTGATTATGTAATATTATAAGTGATTATATCAGGTTTTAATTTTTAAAATAATTTTCCCTTTTAGGGTACAGCCATATACTTTTCCTCCCACTTCAACTAAGTACCCACCCATCACTTCAAAGTATACTGTGGGCACTCAGACTGATTACCGTGATTCCGAAGCTCAAACAGATCCGTATTCTCCAGAATACGTAGTATGTCAGGATTCAGTCCCTGAGCTCTTGACCCTGGCGACTCTGACTTGGGGTGAGTTGGTAATTCTCTTGCATATTTGAAGGTGACAGTCCTGATAACCGTGCTAACTGTTGAGTTCCTGGAAATTAAGATCACATAAAGGCAACTAACTATCTTGATTAGTGGAGCTACTTCACAGACTCACTGATAAGTTTGTTCAAAGAAAGTTACATCTTTTTCACTGTAAGGAGGCTTATTGTACTTTATTCTTGAAGCTGAAGTTATATTTTGGCTTAATTTTTTCCCCAATCAATTTTCTTTATTTTTTTAAAATAAATTTACTGGGGTAACATTGATTAATAACATTATATAATTTCCAGGGGTACAAGATTATAATTCAACATCTGTTCTAACTATGGAAGTCTAGTTTTCTTCAATTACCATATATGTGACCGCCTTTACCCACACGTTGCCCTCTCTTCACCCCCTTTTTCTTCTGGTAACCACTATCTATAAGTTTGTTTTTGTTTGTTCTGTTAGGTACTTTTTGTTTTATGTTCCACATATGAAAAGGGAACCCTTGTACACTATTGACAGGAATTTAAGTTAGTACGGGCACTATGGGAAGCAGTATGGAGGTTCCTTTAAAATTAAGAATGGGAATACTATATGATCCAGCAATTCCTCTTCTGGGTTTTACCTAAATGTGTGAAAACTCTTATTTGTAAAGATATATGTACACCTATGTTCATTGCATCATTATTTACTATGGCCAGGACATGGAAACAACCCAAGTATCTGTCCACTGAGGGATGATTGGATTAAGCAGTTGTGGTACATATATACAATGGAATACTACTTAGCCACAAAAAAGATAAAATATTGCTATCTGTGAATACATGGATGGGTCTTGAGAGTATTAATTTTGTGGTAGCTTTGCTGACCACTCAGCTCCCTGCTCTCATTGTTTCTCCTAGTGAATTAACTCCTTTTTTTTAGACAAAAAAACCTTCTTTAAATGTATAATAAATTTCAATATATTACATATAATATCTTACTTTTCCAAAATATCTTGGAATTTATCAAAGCTCTCTTACTTACTTTATTGGATGATTTCTTTTGATACTATCTCTGAAATGCTAATATTTTTCAGGTTCATAAATTCACTCTAAGAATAATAAAATCTAGCCTAAGTCTACATTATGTGAAACTGTAAGAATTAATAGGAGAAAGGACCTTTAGAAATTGTTAGACATTAACTTATCAAACTCACTTGATCGTAGCTGGGAAACTGAAAACCAGAGAGACTGACCCCTCCAAGTTCATGGAAGTAGTATGCTGTAATGATTTTTATAAAAATGAGATCAGTTTTGTTTTCCGATTGCAAAGATTGCTGTGGTCAAGTCTGCATCACCAGCAATGAAGGTACTCATTTGTGAGCTCCAGTTCTGATTCTTGTTTCCTGGGCTCACTTTGTGAATCTAGACTAAGAATTCTTGACACCCATGCTTTGACATTGAGGCTCTATTTTCAGGCCTAGGCGGCAGATTAAAAACATGCTGAAAACTTTCCCTTCGGTACTGAACACATTAAAAACATATTTAAAAAATTAATAAATTTAAAACATAGCCACACTTAACAACAAGAAAGAAAATTTTTATAGTCTAGAAGTGGAGATGTCTCCTTAAAGAAATGGCTGGGAACCTGTAGTGATGACGAGCAGGGAGCTGGATCCAAGTTAACTGCCTGAACAGGGGAGTCAGAGACTTTTCTCCTGCCCATCGGTGGGACTGAAGTCCAGTGCCTGCCTGTCTACGATGATAGCCAGAATTGAATTAGGTACTCCTGTCTAGGGCCTTGTACTTTACCTCTTGATGTGCTTGGGCTTAGCATTGAGCTGAGTAGGACAAGTGCCAGGTTCTCTAAAGCAAGAGCTCTAGGCAGGGGCTTGGAGATGTTTCACTAGGCAAAGAAACCTAATCTGGAGACCTGCTCCTGGAAGCACTGAGGTTGGAGCATCAATACAACTCTCTGTGAGTCAGGCCTTCATCTGTGAGGCTATGGGTAAGGAAGGGCTTACACGAAGGCCCACATACTATATGAATAGATGTGTAAAAATCATAAATCAAGCTAATATCTGTTAAGTAAAATACATTCTGTATTTTTCACAAATAGTGCTTTATTAACATGTTGAAAGGACAAGTTTAAATTTGTAATCACAAGCCCCATGTTGGAATGTGGTGGCAGGGGGTAAGGCTGCCTATGGCCTGCCCCTTTCTCTGTCTCTGTTTCATATCACGAAGGGCCTGTCATGCATGCAGGTTATTACCCCACCTCAATTTTCCAACCTCTATTTCCACATCTCTGCAAACAGCTGAAACACTTGGCCACTCTTGGGCTTACAGGTGAATAAGTAGCAGCATACAGTCTGCCCTCAGGAGTCTGAATCCTGGGAAGAGGCCCATGTAGATTTGGGAGGTGGGCTTGGAGGCATTTATGGAAGGGTCTCTAAGGGCAGGGCTAGATCTAGGTGGGCGTATTCCCTTGGACTCCTCACATTCTGATGACAGGCAAGGCTCTGAAGAACTCGGCTGCAGAACTGTCCTTCTCACCAGGTCAAAAAGTACACCTGTTCAGGGTGCTCATGAGAGAAACCTGCAGGTGATTTCAACCCAAGAATTACAAAGCATCTAAGAGACACACTGGGAGTGATCCACAAAAAATAAAGAAAATGAAAGAATAAGTTATTGAGCAAACAAAGCAAGTGGAGCAATTTGGAAAAGACTCAGGAAGTACTTTTTAAATCCCCCAAGAGGTGAAGAGGGAAATAATAACAATGAAAACAAGAATGGGAGCTATGAAAAAGAACCAGGTGGAATCATTGGAAGGAATAGTAATTAGCTTTAAACTTGATTAGAAAGCTGTGAGTGGGAATTTCTGAGTTAAAGGAGAAATATATTGTTTCACAAATGGTAGGGGGGAAAGAGGAAATAATAGAGAACTGATAAGGGGGCTAAAGCAAATAAAAAACACAGTGAAGAGAAAACACATAGTAAGATGTCAGAAAAATGTTCAATCATTTTAGTAATCAAAATACACAAAAGTGACTTAAACTTGCCTCTTAAAAAATATTCTTGTGTTGAACTAATAGAAACCCAGCAAAAGTAGCTTGCTATTTATAAAGTAGCACTGAAACTGAAAATAAAGAGACAGAAAAATATACTGATAGCTAACCAAAAGAAAGCTGATATAACAATGTTAATATTAGACCAAATTTAATCAGAAAGTATTAAAAGAGCAAAGGAAGGACATGTAATGCTATAAAAGAATATATCTGTCATGAACTTGTATGTACCCTAGACTGAAAAGGTAAAGCAAAAATTGATTGAATCATGAGGAGAAATAGACAAATCCCTACTAATGTGGATTTTAATGCTCTTCTTTCAGAGTAAGCTATCAAAATTAGTAAGGATTAGGCGATTTGAACAAGATGATTAAAATGCTTCATTCACATAAGAGAGTTTGTGTGAGGTAGGCCATGGCCAGGCCTGCGGCTAGTCTGACTGTGTATTAAGAAACAGAATGTAGAAATACTTGGCTGCAGCACTGCAACAACATAATATGGTTCTGGGCTCCTTTAACTTGGCAGATTCCTCACTTTACATGTTTATAGTTATTTGATTCATGAGAAAGACACCAGTATAATTCAGCTCAGAAAAGGAGATCTTTTCAAATAAATGGTAATAAAACAATTAGATACCCATGTGCAGAAAAACCCAAAAAAGCTTTGATTCTGATTCCTACTTCAATGTCGTCCCAGTAAAAAACCCAACAGATGTGTGTGTGTGTTTTTGTGTGTGTGTGTGTGTAAATTGAAAAACTGATTCTAAAATTAATATGGAAATGTCAAAGGGCCAAAAGAACTCAAGACAAATGTGAAGAAATAGAACAAATACACACTAACAGATATAAAGACTTAACTATAAAGTTGCAGTAACTAAAGAGTGTGGTATATTCTCAAAGACAAACAAATATATCATTGTTATAGAATAGAGTCCAGAAATTAAATCACAGATAAATATCATCACATTAAAACAAAGATGACACTGCAGTGCAATTGGGGAAAAATGGTCTTTTCAGTACATGGTGCTGAGTCAGTTAGATAATCATCTTGAAAAAAGTGACTCGTGATTCCTATTTCACCCCACAAACCAAAATCAATCACAGATGTTAAGTGTGAAAGGTGAACAATAAAACTTTTAGACAGAAACATAAAAATATTTTCATGACCTTGGGTAGGCAGAGGTTTTATTTATTTTTCATTTTTTAAATATATTTTATTGATGACACTATTACAGTTATCACATTTTTCTCCCCTTTACTCCCCTCAGCCCTGTACCCTATATCCCACCATCATTCCCTGACCTTAGTTCATGTCCATGGGTCATACATGTAAGTTCTTTGACTTCTCCATTTCCTGTACTATTCTTAACCTCCCCCTGTGTATTTTGTACCTACCATTTATACTTCTTATTCTCTGTACCTTTTCCTCTCTCCTTCTCCTTCCCCACTGATTACCCTTCTTGTGATTTCTATTTCTGTGAATCTGTTCTTGTTCTAGTTGTTTGCTTAGTTCATTTTTGTTTTTTTTAGGTTCATTTGTTGATAGTTGTGAGTTTGTTGTCTTTTTACTATCTGTAGTTTTGATCTTCTTCTTTTACTCAGATAAGTCCCTTTAACATTTCATATAATAAGGGCTGGGTGATGATGAACTCCTTTAACTTGACCTTATCTGGGAAGCACTTTATCTGTCCTTCCATTCTAAGTGATAGCTTTGCTGGATAGAGTAATCTTGGATGTAGGTCCTTGCCTTTCATGACTTCAAATACTTCTTTCCAACCGCTTCTTGTCTGCAATGTTTCTTTTGAGAAATCAGCTGCTTGTCTTATGGGCACTCCTTTGTAGGTAACTGTGTCCTTTTCTCTTGCTGCTTTTAAGATTCTCTCCATATCTTTCATCTTGGGTAATGTAATTATGATGTGCCTTGGTGTATTCCTCTTTGGGTCCAACTTCTTTGGGACTCTTTGAGCTTCCTGGACTTTCTGGAAGTCTATTTCCTTTGCCAGATTAGAGAAGTTCTCCTTCACTATGTTTTTAAATATTTTCAATTTCTTGGTCTTCCTCCTCTTCTGGCACCCCTATGATTTGGATGTTGGAACATTTAAAGTTGTCCTGGAGGTTCCTAAGCCTCTCCTCATTTTTTTGAATTCTTGTTTCTTCATTTTGTTCTAGTTGAATGTTTCTTTCTTTCTTCTGCTTCAAACCATTGATTTGAGTCCTTATTTCCTTCCCTTCACTGTTGGTTCACTGTACATCTTCCTGTATTTCACTTTTCATAGCCTTCACTTTTTCCTCTATTTTGTGACCATGTTCAACTAATTCTGTGAGCATTCTGATTGCCAGTGTTCTGAACTCTGCATCAGATAGATTGGCTATTTCTTTATCACTTCGTTGTTTTTTTTCTGGAGCTTTGATCTTTCTTTCATTTGTGCCATATATATATATATATTTTTGTCTCGGTGCACCTGTTATGTAGTAAGAGGCGCAGATCCTTAGGTATTCACCAGGGTGGGGCAATTCACATTGTGGTGCTATATGTGCAGGAGATATCCAAGAAGGAACAATGCTGCTCTCTTGGCTCTTGGCCAGCTTTCAGTCACTTTCTCCATTACCCACAAGCAAATTGGGCCCTTCTGGTGTTGATTCCTGGGTAGGAGGGTTTGTGTATGTTCTAGGACTCTGTGGGTCTCTCCAGCAAACTCTCCTGTGAGGCTAAAAGTTTCTCCTGCCACTGTAACCCCTACAGATTTTTTCAGTCAGAGGTTTTGAGGCTTTATTCCCAGTACTGGAACCCTGGGTTGCACCATCTATGTTGCTTCCTAGTTCTTCCTCCTGGTTTATCTACATGCAAATGTGGGATCACACACTCTGCCAGGCACCACCTTGCCCACTCTGGTCCTTCAGCCACTGCCTTGCCAAAAGTCCTCTCTACCCTAGCTGCCTGTCCCTGCCCCTCCTACCAATCTGGATAAATGTTTCTTCTTTAACTCCTTGGTTGTTGGATTTCCATACAGTTCAGTTTTCTGGGAGTTATGATTATTTTTTATTTTTAAATTTGTTGTTGTCCTTCTTCTGGTAGTGAGAGGAGGCAAAGTGTATCTGCCTATGCTTCCATTTTGGCTGGATGTCCAGCAGGCAAAGATTTCATTAAATAAAACAAAAAATGCTAATAATAAAGGGGGAAATGAGAAATTAGATCACATTAAAATTAAGAACTGCTACAAAAATCACATGATCATATCAATAGATGTGGAAAAAGCATTGGATAAGGTACAATACCCATTTATGATAAAAACACTTAGCAAAGTAGGAATAGAGAGAGCGTTCCTCAATATAATAAAGGCCATGTATAAGAGAAGTACAGACAACATCATACTCAACAGGCAAAAACTTAGAGCTTTTCCACTAAGATCAGGACCAAGACAAGAATGCTCACTTTCACCACTCCTATTCAGCGTAGTACTGGAAGTCCTAGCCACAGAAGTCACACAAGAAAAAGAAATAAAAGGCATCCAAATTGGAATGGAGGAAGTAAAACTGTCATTGTTTGCAGATGACATGATAGTGTACATAGAAAATCTTAGAGACTCCACAAAAAAACTACTTGACCTAATAAATGAATTTGGCAAAATGGCAGGCTGCAAAGTCAATACTCAGAAATCAAAGGCATTTTTGTATACCAACAATGAAATATCAGAAAGAGAAATCAGGAAAAAAAATCCCATTTGATATAGCAACAAGAAAAATAAAATACCTAGGAATAAACCTAACCAAGAAAGTAAAAGACCTGTACTCAGAATACTACACAACACTGAAGAAAGAAACTAAGGAAGACACAAACAAATGGAAGCATGTACCATGCTCATGGACTGGGAGAATTAACATCATCAAAACGTCCATACTACCCAAAGCAATTTATAGATTCATTAAAATCCCTATTAAAGTACCAATGACATATTTCACAAATATAGAACAAACGTTTCAGAAATTTATATGGAACCATAAATGACCCCAAATAGCTGCAGCAGTTTTGAGAAAGAGGAACAAAGCAGGAGGGATCACAATACCTGACATCAAACTGTATTACAAGGGCACTGTAATCAAAATAGCCTGGTACTGGCATAAAAATAGGCACATAGATCAATCAAATGGAACAGAGAGCCCAGAAATAAACCCAAGCGTTTATGGTCAATTAATATTTGACAAAGGGGGAAGAAGCATAAAATGGAGTAAAAATAGCCTCTTCAACAAATGGTGTTGGGAGATCTGGACAGCTACATGCAAAAAAATGAAACTTGATCAGCAACTTACACCATACACAAAAATAAATTCAATGTGGATAAAAGACTTAAACATAAGTCATGACACCATAAAAGTCCTAGAGGAGAACGTTGGCAGAAAAATCTTGGACATTCCACACAACAATATCTTCACTGATATGTCCCCTAAAGCAAGGGACATAAGGAAAGAATAAACAGATGGGATCTCATCAAAATAAAAGGCTTCTGCATGGCTACAGAAAACAGC
>PVIA01015629.1:0-21986 GCA_004024845.1 Tonatia bakeri | reverse complement strand
TCCTTCCTTCCTTCCTTCCTCTGTCTACCTGTCATTCTCTCTTCCCACTATAGTCACGTCTTCTCCTTTCTCATCCTCTCTGTCCCGCTCTCCTCAGGCCTCTCTTATTTGCAGAAGGAGAATTATAACGAGAAATACATGCCAAGCCTCTGGGGCCTTCCAGCCCAGGAGCTCTGGGGAACCGACCTTAACTGAAACAGCAAGCTCATTCGCAGCACCTGGGAGGTTGTACACGGGAACAACTTGACCGAAGGTGCCTTGGCAGTGTGCAGTACGTGTGACTACTTCCCTTCCAGAAGGGCTTTCTAAAGAAATAACTAGAAATATGGACAAGGATCGACCTGTGAGAATGTCCATAGCAGTGAAATATATGATGAAAAGGAATAGCTCAGATGTGCAAAAATAGGAGATGGATAAAATTTTGCTGCGTCCATAGATGGATACTCTGTGGCCACTAAAAATCCAATTTTAAGTGAGAAAAGCAGATGTAAAGTAGCATATATTTTTATAATCCCATATTCTTTATTTATTATTTATTTTTTTAAAGATTGTATTTATTTTTGGAGAGAGGGGAAAGGAGGGAGAAAGAGAAGGAGGGAAACATCAATGTGCGGTTGCCTCTCGAATGCTCCCAACTGGGGACCTGGCCTGCAACCCAGGCATGTGCCCTGACTGGGAATCGAACCTGTGACCCTTTGCCTCGCAGTCTGGCACTCAATCCACTGAGCCACAGCAGCCTGGGCTGATCCCATATTCTTTATATGTGTGCATCTTTCTGTGTGCATTGCATGCCCCTTAAAAAGATGGCATGTGTGCAGCAAGATATGAACACTGGGAGGCAAGATTACAGAATTTTGGAGGGTTTGTATTTTTCTACCTCCTTTGCCCAAGGGTCTATGTTGGAGGCTGGTGATGAAATTATAGTGGTTTATTATAGTATCTTTTCTACTTCTATATATGTTTGAAACGTTTCCATAAGATCTTGTCAGTGTTTACAATGTCACACAGTTCTTTTGCAAGTGTGCAAAAGACATAGTTCAAGTTCATCTTCCCCTTGGGGTTTTTATTATAGAGCTTTCTGAAGCTTCCTCTGCCATTGCAGCCCAGTTCCTGGATTCTAGGGGTCCATAAACCTGTGAACCTTAGCAGGGCCACGGTGTGGGGGCACTGCTCACTGACTTCTACTGCTGTACAATAAGGAGCCAGCCAGGACGGCCCGGAGAGGGCTGGAAAGGGGGCGAAGGCAATTAGGTGGGTTTGCAATAAGAGGTTATTCTGAGAGTTTGGGAGTTAGTGTGGGGAGGCTTGTCGTTGCCGAGGGGGATGAGAAAGAGGGCCTGTGAGGCCTGGGGGACATTTGGTTGCTATTACGAGTGAACAAACCCAGTGAAACGGCAACAGGAAAATGGCAAAGTTGGGCATCTCAGTGGGCTGGGGGGAGGCCGGGTGACCCTGGGGCTAAGTAATTCCAAATGGCCTTTGAAACCCCTGACAGTGGGGGCCACGGGGACCCAGGGGCAATGGGGACGCAGGGCAGAGGTCTCGTTACAAAGGGGCTGAGGTTCTAGGCACTGAGCCATTTTTGAGAAGGTTAACAGTTGTTCTCCCTGGCCGAAACCCTCAAAGGAACCCCCATGAGTCAAAGTGCTTACTGCCCAGCCTGCAGAAAACCTGCACCCTGGCTTGTGAGAAAAGGGAGATCAAGTACAAATATTTCACAGTTGGACACAGAACGTGTCAGCTCAGCCACCAAAATGCCAGCCTGTGAGCGCCTTCCGTGGGGTCTGGGCGGCCAGCTCGTCTGCAGCGCCCGGACCATGCAAGGCACTGGTGACTCACTGACATACGAGTCAGTCGATTGAATAATTAGCATTTTGTGGCTTCGTGCAAAAGGGCCCCACCTTGATCCATGTATTGCACGAAGTGTGTGTCTAGGGCCACCTGCCACCCCCTCGCCAGGTGCATGGGCTGCGAGTGCTGGTCCCTGAGCCTAGCCCCAGCCTCACCAGTCGGACTCTGGCTGCAGAAACAACCGGGTTAGCGCTCGCCACCTCGCCGTCCAGTGCAGCCCGAGTCCCACTCTGGGCATCGTTGCCACTCCCAGGAGAAGGAGACGCGTGTGACAAGGCCGGCAGTCGCCAGGGGCATTCCGGCCATTTCTGTTGTGCTCATTAGGGGTGAATGTCATAGGGAAATATTACACTCGCCAGTTATTTCCAGTTCATTATGTGACAGATTATGATCATGAATTCTATAAATCCAACTAATCTCCGAACGATCACTTCAAGTAAACAGTACGCCTGTTTTACAGGAGAGGAACTGTCACACAGAGAGAGGAACTGTCACATACAGAGGTGACGTGGCTTGCCCAAACTCATGCACCTTCTGACAGCAATGACAGTGGCAGCAACAGTGACAAAAACAGGTACCATTTCCTGAGGGCGCCTCTGGGGCCAGGCAGTGTGCTAAAGCATAGATTTTTAACCATTGTTGTTTAATCCACGTAATTGAACTTTGCGTGGATTATTGTATTTCATTGTCACCACTTTATAAGGTAGGTACCGTTCGCATCCCCATTTTGTAGGTGAGCACACCGAGGCCTGGGGAGACTCACTGGCCAGGGTCCCAGAGTGGTGATGGCAGGATTTGGGTCTAAAAACTCCAGGGTGTGGTGTGGGGGCTCAGGCTGCTTTTCAGAGGTAACTCGGAACGCTCTGACCGTTCTCCTACGTAGCTAGATATGTTTAAGCCTTAAACCAGCTTTAGTCTGGAAGAATATGAAAATAGGCCCCACAGAGCAGAGATCAGGTAGGAAAAAATGAGGCATTCTAGAAGGCTTGAATTTCTCTTACTCAGTTTATCTACCTGTTAAGTGGGCAGATGGGCCTCCCCTGAGAGTGGTCCAGCAAGGAACCCTAAAAAGAAAAGAAACCCAGGTCTTGAACCCAGAGGCACCCCCACTCATCAAGTGCCTTAGCAAGGTGGTCCCCGTCTCTGGGACTCAGCTCCGTGGTCCTCCCATCAGCCTGAGACCCTGTGTTCCTGAACCCTGAACTTCTAGTTCAAGCTCTCCACGCGGCCCTTCTGTTAGTTCAGAAACTCAGATTTTATAGGAAGAACCAATAATAATAATAACAATACTAAGCAAAATGTAAAGTTTTGGGAATAAAAAACGTCCCCAACTTGAATGTAAACTTGAGGAGTTTTCCCAGCCCATAAAAAGGGAAAACCAGCCTTCCTGAGGAAACAAATTCTCCTCTCACTGTAAGTGCGGGTTATCAATTGGAATTCTGAATGACTTTGGGGCTGACAATTTTAACAAGCACTTAAGTCTCACCCTGCGGCTTTTATCTGAGCGCTACACAAACATCGCTAAACACACAAGCCGCAGGCCAGGGAAAACGGTGTCCTCCCGGAGGGGAGAAGACCCAGGCAACCGAGGTGTGCAGAGGCCAGTCCCTCCCGCCCTTCCCTCCGCACAGCTAATCAATGGCCTGGCGAGGCTTAGAATTAATACGTCTGGACTCTTGCACTTTTGACCTAACTGTTAGATAACAATTCCTTTAGCTAGACCGTGGGTTATTAGGCATGAAGAGTCAATTTGATAAATTGATGTCATTTGATTTATCTAAATTTCTGGCGGAATGGTGTTTATTTTAAAAGAGAGGAATGTAATTTATACATAATTTATTTGTGCAGTATGAGTTAAAACACTGACTTCTTATTGGAGAAGAAAATAAGTCAAAAGGATCTCATACTTTATTGATTAAAAAAGAAAACCTGACTTTTTATACCAAGGTTTTACTCGTCCCTTTCCATCTCCTTAATGCCTGAGAGGCAGTTTGAGCCGTCGTTCTGATTTTTCACACTGAATCTCATGGCCAGAAATGGCTTTCTCGTTTGCCACAAAGTGGGTGGAATTCTACAATGACTTTTTAAGATTTTATTTATTTAGTTTTAGAGAGAGGGGAAGGGGAGGGAGAAAAAGAGGGAGAGAAACATTGATGTGTGGTTGCCTCTCACGCAAGCCCCTCACTGGGGACGTGGCCTGCCACCCAGCCATGTGCCCTAGACTGGGAATCGAACCGGTGACCCTTTGGTTTGCAGGCCCACGCTCAATCCACTGAGCCACGCCAGCCAGGTACAATGACTTTTAATTCTGAAAAGGCAGAAACGGTCTGACCATTCCCAAATTGACGATGGGTTAAATGAACAATGAAACATCTGCAAAATGGAATGTTTGCCTGACATCCCTAAGGTTTTAGAACTTTACTCATGCATTCTCTCTCTCTTTCAAAACACTCCCTCTCTCTCTAACTCTCTCTCTCTCTCTGTCTCTCTCTCTCTTTCTCTCATCACTAAGGGAAGTAAAAAACCCAACCAGGTTACGAAATAGTGTGATTGCATTTTCTTCAACATATCCAAACACCCTGTCAAAATAACAAGAGCACACGCTCTCTGACATGCCAGCAATTCCATCTCTAGACATACTTGCAAATTTGCACAATGATACATCTACAAAGACAGTCATTGCAACATTGGTTGGAATAACATAAGATTGGAAACATTTAAAATGCCCAGCAGTAGGGGTCTGGTTAAGATAAACCATGATTCCATTCCCATGGTGGAATACTATACAGCCCTGAAAAGGAGCCGGAGGGGAACCAGCTCCGAGATACATTGCTAAAGAAAAAGCTAAGACCAGTAACAGTGGGTGAAGTAGGGGCCAGTGTCTGTAAAAAAAGGAGAAAGGGACCCAAGGAAGTAGCCGACGCCAAGGTGGGAGGCAGAGTTTTCACTCTTTCTATCTTTGTAGCTCTGCAAATGGCAACCATATGAACGTTTCCCTACTAAAAATAGACAAAGAGTCAAAGGGTACTTGTGAGTCTGCGCAAACAAGAATGTTTCAAAGACATACACAGAAGTTGGTTATCTCTGGGTGCCTTGGTCTGTTGATATTTTTATACTTTTCTCTTTTGCTTGCCCACATTTTCCAGTACTTGTGAAATGCACATAAAAAGAGTTCTTTTGTAGATTAACAAGAAAGGAAGGAAGAAAATAACTTTCCCTCCTTCACCCTCAATGATATGGATTTCTTAATATGTGTATTAAAATCTCTGTAAAGTGACAGGAGGTGGCAGGAAAAACAGACTAATAAAAAGAGGTTTATGGGCATTTGGGCAGAATGAGAAGGACTTCCAGATGCATGAGAGCCAGGATTTGAGAAGAGGGAGAGGAGTGTTCTGTGCCAGCGTGGAGTAAGGTGCACTTTCAAAGTTTGCAGCTGCCCTGGGCCTTCCTGCTAAGGGACCCCAAGTGCCCAGCACACACGCTCCTCCCGCTGAAAAATGGACAGAGGGAAGAAGCAGGCAGGATCCCCTTTCAAGGATGAAGAAAGTCAGATGTTGACTGAGTCCCTGGCTGGCGTGGCTCAGTGGACTGGGCGCCCGCCTGCAAGCCTGAGGGTCGCCAGTTCAATTCCTGGTCAGGGCACAAGCCTGGGTTGCGGGCCAGGTCGCCAGCTGGGGGTGTAGGAGAGGCAGCGAGTCGACGTATCTCTAGGGCATTGACATTTCTCTCCCTCTCTTCTCCCTCACTTCCTATCTTTCCGAAAATAATTAAATAAAAATCTTTATTTAAAAAAAAGTCACCTAAAAAGAGATTCCAAGTTTCCCTTTTGGTCAGAGTCCTTTTCTTTATTGGGAGAATAAGAGCCAGGACAATGCCTAATTGCCATCAAGAGCTGACTCCACGCCAGACGCAGAGAAAAACGTTCTGAGTGCATTTTGTTGTTTAACCTCAAATGCTGATGCGAGGACTAAACGGGCTGATACCCCGTGCGCAGGACACAACCCTTGCAACCCACCGAGGCTACGCTCCCTCTACGGCCTTGTCAGCAGGTTAAATCTAAGAGGTAACTGCGGGCATCGATTATAGAGGCGCTGATGTGCCTTGCATGTATCTGTTCACATTTTCATTTTCGGGAAGCCGGTTTATCTTCTAACTGCCGGCACCTGGAATTCTTCGCCTGAGGACTTTCTCTAACTGTGGGAGGTCCCCAGGGCAGCCTTCCGTCAAGGACCACTGGAACATTGTAGGTAAATATTACAGCTTTCTTGCCCCTAGGGTGGAGTACTCTGGGGCGTTGGTCTACACTGACTCCCACAATTTCTCGGGGGAACTAAGCTCACAGGGGGAACTTGCCTGATTACACCCCCTGTACTAACTCCCTCCCTTCCCTGCCCTGCTTCCCCGCTCCCTTGGTTTTTCCTGGGACCACCTCCCAAAGCAGCTACTTGTGTTTGAAACCTTGTCTCAAGATCTGCTCCTGGGAACCCAGACATGTCCTGTAACTTCATCCAGAAAGGAAAAGAAAAGAAAAGAAGAAAAGGAAGGGAAGGGAAGGGAAGGGAAGGGAAGGGAAGGGAAGGGAAGGGAAGGGAAGGGAAGGGAAGGAAAAAAAATCCGCTTCTCTCTTTTGTCCCTCTTTCATAACAATCAATAGAGCATTTGATGGGTTTCAGACCTCACTCATGTTTCTTACTTAAACTGAACTTCCCCCCATCCTGTGAGTCAGGCAGGCAGACCATCCCCCATCCCTTTCCAGATAAGGACGTAGAGACTGAGAGAGGCTGGATCGGTTCCCCAAAACCAGCACAGCTGGAAGGGGCGGAGCCAAGGCCTCGGCTTCCCACTCTCCACTGGCCAGGGCCCAGGACAGTATCTGCCTTCCCCTTCTCTCCTAAGAATGGTGTTCAGTCAGTCTAGTCTTCGGTTAATTTATGAATGTGTTATTTAGAATGTTTGGTCTCCAAATACTTTGGGATTTTCTAGCTTCTTTCCAGGTTAAAGCCATTGGTTTCCAGCTTAGTTTCATCGCGACCTAAGGGCATACATTGCACAGTTTCTGTTCTTTTATGCACGTCAAGGCGTGTTTTGTGGCCTCAGTGGGGTCTGTCGTGGTGAGTGCCCCATGTGAACTCCGGAGGGCTGCGAGTGTCCCTGTTGTTGGGTGAATCGTCTGTAGGTGTGGCTGTATTCCGCTGATGGATGATGTTGCTGAGTTCAGCAACGTCCTGGTTACATGTTACTGTAACCATGTTACTGTTACATGTTACTGTGTTGTTTTTCTTGCATAAAACCTCATTCAAACTTCTCAACAATTCTGCATTTTATTGTTATTATCAGTTATGGGTGAAGCATCCAAAACTCACAGAGGTGAAGTAAGCCATTTGTCTAAGATCCACTGGCAAGCAGGTCTTTGGATTTCTGGTCCAGTTCTCATTCTGTGACCCCAGGCCACCTCTCGCCCCACTCAGCCCATGCAGTGGCCACTGAGGACACCAGAGACCTTCACGGGAGTCAAGGACCAAATATAGTATTGGGCCCTGGCTGGTGTGGCTCAGTGGATTGAGTGCCGGCCTGTAAAACAAAGAGTGGCTGGTTCAATTCCCACTCAGGGCACATGTCTGGGTTGTGGGCCAGGTCCCCAGCAAGAGGCAACCACACATTGATGTTTCTCTCCCTCTCTTTCTCCCTCCCTTTTCCTCTCTCTGAAAATAAATAAATAAAATCTTTAAATAAATACATAAATAATAGATACAGTATTGGGATAGTCCTCGACACTAAGCTTGGAAATCAACTTGAACTTTAAAAACTCTAAGAGAACCTTGTTCTACCTTTGTGTATTTTACAGCAGGGGATTGGCAACGGTTCCAAAATGGGCTAAGTCTTCAGTTCTTGATTCTCTGGTCTGTCTTGGGGGTGTTTGATAAGGAGGCGTCTGGACTTTGGGGGAAGGGATCCTGGTAAGAACCAACCACAATAAACTCACAGCAGGTGGGGGAGGCAAGGACCAGCCTGCCCTGGTGACTTCCCACAGCACAATGACGTTGAGCCCTTATTGTGGTACATTCCCCAATGGGGTGGCCGATCCCGCCCACCCAACACCCTTGCCGATGACTGGTAGGAACAGACCACTGACCCCACTCTGGCCAGTGATGTAGAAGGAGAAGTTAGCTGGGAGGAAGGGGCCTATGGTAAACCAGGTCTCCCAGTATTGATGCCCTTGTGGCTGCCTCCGCCCCTTGAATCCGGGCTGGCCCAGGACTGACTTTTGACGTAGAGGGTGTGGTTACAGTGACTCTGTGTGACTTCTGAGGCGAGGCCATAGGAAACCTCGCAGCTCCCAACCAGATCTCTGACCTGGGGGCAAGCCAGCTGCCACATAAGTCCAATTAGCCTGTGAGTGCCATGCTGTGAGGAAGCCAGGGTTCCCCACTTGCAGAGGCTGCTTGGGAACAGAGGTCTGTTCAGCGACCCCAGATGAAACTCGAGTTGGACCCTGAGCTCAGTGGACATTCAAGTGGCTGCAGCCCCAGCTGTCATCTGACTATTGTCTCAGGAGAGACCCCAGGCGAGAACTGCCCAGCTGAGCCCGGCCAACCCAGAGCACCACGAAAGAAACTTCTGGGGAAAGTGTCCTTGATTCTGAGAAAGAGATATAGACAAAGTGACCCCCTCCCCTCCACTCCACTTTTTTTCTGTACACATCAGGCCTAGCTCGATGCAGCCAGCTCAGGAACACAAGAGATCTAGTTGTTGGAGGTAAGTTCTCCGCACCGAGGATGGCTGGGCAAAGAGGAGGGAGGAACCCGAGACCTTGAAGGCACTGCAGCACGGCTGAATCAACCAGCCCCAAATGCACCTGACCTTGTGGTCCTGTTGGATGAAATGATGCCTTTGGTGTCAACAGCAGTTTGGGCTTCCCAGTTCACCCCGAGATCTGGGCTGGAAGGCGATGGGATAGAGGGGGTGGGTAAAGCCACTGTGGGTTTCAGAGGGGCTCTGCTACTTCCTAGCTGCATGACCTGAACTTCTGTCTGACCTCCAGCTTCCTCCTCTGTAGAATGGGGAGGGCAGGGAGGAGAATTCTGCCTGCCTCATAGGGTCCCCGTGAGCAGTCAGGGAATGGATGTGTGTAAAAGCTTCATGCCAAATGCTTGGTCTACAGTAGACACACGGGTTCTACCCATTCGGACGGGTTCTTCAGTCCCCTGGACCTCCAACGCCCCTTCCAAAAGGGAGTAGCTTTGGGAACTGCCCCAGAGATCACCAGCTACAAGGTCTTGCCAGAGCACAATGCGTTCCCGTCATCACCCTGGGGCTTCCGGGAGTCTAGGGTCCGCCACGGCACATCAGGACCCCAGATGCCTCCCTTCCACACACCTGGTTCTTCATCAGCTCAGGGGCAACCTTCCCTTTGAAGTTGGCCCATCACGCCACCTGCTCCCAACTGGTTTGAAATTGAAGTTTAAAGCCGAACCCAAGTTTCCTCTTCCTCGCTCTGTTCTCTTTAACTTTCCTCTATAAACAGAAGCTCATGCGTGCGTCCAGCTGGACGAGGGGCAGGGGAGAAAGGAGACTCGGAGACGCTCACCAGGCTGTGTTTAATCAGAACGCACGGCAGCTTTCCGGTGTGCACAGCGTCCTCGGCTTCTTTTAGTAGAGTGGACGCAGCACCCACACAGAGGTGGACACGACCGGGCACAGCTCACCCACCGCCGTTTGCCTTAGCGGGGCGATCGAAAGCAAAATAATCATTGGAGAATGTCTCAGGTGTTTCACGTTCATGAACCGCAGATGCACCTGGATCCACAGATTAAACAATAGTGAGCAGACGGCCAGAGAAAGAAGGAGGTCTCGCCATGTGCGGCCACACGAGTGGACCTGGAGAGCAGTGTGCTAAGTGAAATAAGTCAGACGGAGGAGGGCCAATGCTGTATGGTTTCAATTTTATGGAGCATCTGAAACACAAGGCAAATGATCCAGCAAAATGAAACAGAAATAAACTCATAAATACAGAGAACCAACGGATGGGGGGATGCGGAAAAGGGAAAGCTGGATTGAAAAGTACACACTTCTAGTTGTAAAATGAGTCACGGGGGTGTAATGCAGAGCCCAGAGAAAATGGTCAAGGACATCACAACCACTTGGCACGGCGACAGATGGTGGTCACTCCGCGAGGGACGAAATGTCAGATCACTAGGTTGTGCACTTGAAACTAACACAATGTGGCATGTCAGTTACGCATACAAGAAACGTTTAAAATGAATAAAATTAAACATAAAAATCATGAGTAGAAGAGGGGGAAACCAGGGCTGAAAGTTGCACTTGGCGTGTGCCAATTCTATTACGTCTGTTTTTATAGGCAGAACTCGTCAATGTCCGTGATCCGTCTGTTGTTAACTGTACAGAGTTGGGAGAAGGGCTAATCCCCTCACTCTGCTCGCCCACCCTGTGACCTTGGCAGAGAGAAGTTATCTTGAGAGGGCTCATCTATGGCGCAGCCACTTCAAGACAGAGGACATTGACCAAGGGAAGAGAGTTATGCACGGTTTGGTGTGTATAGGAAATATACCGGTTTGTGAGCACATGTGAATTTCCTTTTTTGGTGCCCCCAGGAACACTTGGGGACTTTTGTAGTAGTCAATGGCTTGTATGGTTGCAAGTGATAGAAATTGAACTCCAATTGGCTTAGCCAAAAGGAATGTATTGGCTTATGAAACTAGGAAGTCCAGGAATAGAGACAGCTTCAGGTATGGCTTGACCCAAGAGCAAATTACTGTTGTCACTTTTCTCTCTTTCTCTGTCTCG
This sequence comes from Tonatia bakeri, assembly GCA_004024845.1. NCBI lineage: Eukaryota > Metazoa > Chordata > Mammalia > Chiroptera > Phyllostomidae > Tonatia > Tonatia bakeri. The sequence continues at coordinate 11,330 of PVIA01015629.1, read as the reverse complement.
TAAAACATTAAGAGTAAGTGAGGTGGATGCAGCCAGTGGTCACCTATGGGTGAGATTGTTAGAAGGAGAAAGGCTGATGAGAACATTTTCAAAGGAGGGATCAGACTGTTGTCCCCTGAAATCCCTGATCAGCATGTACCTAAAAATGGGGCCACCAGGCAATGCGAAGTCCCTACATAAAGGCTGAGTCTGAACCTACTTAAGCATTGCTTAGTCTGAGTTCCCCCAAAGCAGCCCTAAGATGAGATCTCAAGGGCATGCTATGTATTTGTTTCCTTTTTTAACTTTTATTTTTCAATTACAGTTTACATTCAATATTCCTTTATATTACTTTCAGGCGCACAGCCTGGTGGTTAGGCACTTAAACCCTTCACAGAGTTATCTCCCCGACATTTCTAGTCCCCACCTGGCACCATACACAGTCATCACGATATGATTGACTGTGTTCCCTGTGCTGCACTTTATATCCCTGCGACTACTTTATGTAACAGCCAGTTCGGACTTCTTAATCCCTTCACCTTTCTTAAACCCGGTCCCCTAACCCCTAGGCATGCAATGTTTTGGGGAGGTATTTTCAGGAAGTGCTGGTCATGGGGTGAGACAGGGAAAGCAACGTAGTCAGTCGGTAGAGGGGGAGTTACCCCTGTAGATAATTAAAGCTCAACCCAGCGCAGGAACTCTGGGAGCCCATGGAAATCAGGCCCCCTCAGAGGCAACCCACCCAAGGGACGGGGTGGCAAGAGTGTTTATATAGCAACTCCCGTAAGCCACTGGTTTACAGCTGCTCCTGGGGCAGGGGGTTGAATCCCGAGCACTTCTCAGCCCTCGTAGCCGAGAGAGTCTCCAGGTACAGAAAAGCAGACACTGCCAGTGGACCATGGGCTGGTGTGCAATGGAGTGACACAGGCACAATGACAGGTGTGGGGCCCAGACGCTGCCCGCTCCAAGTCTCTGGGGCTCACTGGTATTTACTGGAAACACAAGGGATTTGGGAACAAGTTAAATGACCTCATAGGGGTATTACATAATGACAAAAGGGTCAATCTCCCTCGAAGATGTAATAATCCTCAACATATATGCGCCTAACAACAGAGGCTGAAAATACAGAAGGTAAAAGCTGACAGGCCAGCAAGGAGAAAGGGGCCTGTGGGCTACTATGACAATCGGAGAACTGAGCACCCTTCCATCAGTAATGGATGGATTCAACGAGCAGTAAATCCAGAAGGACATCGTGGAACTCAACATCATCAATCAACTAGACATAATCAACATTTTTAGACTACCTATCCAACAATAGTGAAATACACATTCTTTTCAAGCTCACACGGAACACTCACTAAGAGAGACCACGTTCTGGCCATAAAACACACCTTAACACGTGTAGAAGAATAGAAATCATACAACATATATCCTTGGATCACAATGGAATTAAACTAGAAATTAATGGAATCAAACTAGAAAGATAGCTAGAAAATCCCAAAATATTTGGAGACCAAACAACACGCTCCAGATAAATGAATGTAATAATAGATGAAACACACATTAATAAATTGATGTAGTAATAGATTAAACACCACTTCTAAATAACACACAGGTCAAGGAAGTCTCAAGAGAAATTTAAGGAGTATGTCGACAAATAGAAAATTAAAATGCAATTTATCAGAATGGGTGGAATGTAGTGAAAGCACCACTTAGAAGGAAATTTATAGCATTGAATGTATATGTGAGGAAAGAAAAAAATCTAAAATCGAGCATCTAAACTTCCACCTTTCTAGTAAGCTAGAAGAAGCAGAAAAGAATGAATCTAATATAAGCAGAGGAAAAGAAATAACACAAATTAAAGAAATAATCAATGATGTTAAAAACAGGAAATCAATAGAAAAAACTAGTGAATCTAAATGACATGCAGGAAACAAACGGAAAAACCCAGAGTGTGGGCTATTGTCATCGATTTATTTCTACCCCAAGTCAATGGCATAAAAAAGAAGGGGGTTGGGTCCTCGCAGACAAGACACCCACGCAGCACACCAATCAAGCGTGAATGTGCATGTTGTTTGGACTCCGGTTAGAAAAAGAGTGAGGGAATTTTTTTCATCCGTCAGGAAAATTTGATTCTAAACTGATCATTAGATGGTAGCAGAGCATTATCGTCGAGTTTGTTAACGTGCTAATAACCTTGAGGGTATGTTATAAAAAGTCCATGTTATTTAGAGGAGCTGAAAGAAATGTGTAAGGAGGGGCGGGCCCTGGCTGGTGTGGTTCAGTGGACTGAGCACTGGCCTGCAAACCAAAGCATCGCCGGTTCGATTCCCAGTCAGGGCACAGGCCTGGGTTGCAGGCTGGATCCCCAGTAGGGGGCGCACAAGAGGCAACCACACATTGATGTGTGTCTCCCTCTCTTTCTCCTTCCCTTCCTCTGTCTCTAAAAATAAAAATTTTTAAAAAAATATGTAAGGATGGAATAACACAATGGGTGGGAGTTCTTTCAAAATTTTCGGCAACAATTTTTAATAAAAGTGAGGTCTGACCTCCCCCAACCCTTACTTCTCCTCATCTGAATCCTGGACCTGGCAGATCTTGTGTGTATTTAAAATTTAAGTGACATGTAAGATCATAGATCATTTTGCATTCATTTTGGTTTTTAAAAAAATAGTGCATTAAAATACCATGGATCTTGGTGGCTGAGTGTGTTGGCACCCCTGAAATTCTGTGGCCGTGAAGTCATCGTCCTGGCACCGTGTGGAACTCAAGTCACCATATTCCCTGCCTTGAGGTGGCCCCGCCTGGGGGTGACCAGAGTCGGTCACTGTATTCTAGGTAATAACCCACTGAAGTTTTCACCACCATCCACTCTCACCGCACCTAAATATTTAACACCCTCTTCCACCCTCCAAGGAGCCACAATGGAAGACACAGTCCAAAGTTAGGACATGGTGGCTTGTGGTTAATTAAGAGTCTCGCCAGCCCACTATTTACAACCCTTGCCTTGAGTGGCAGGTCCGCCCTCCGAGGCTGCGCTGAGTTTTGCTGGTGTTTTTAAAAGCAGCTTCAGAAATACCCATTGCCGTGTCCAAGGCTGCCTCCACGCTTTCTGCTTTGGGTCCTGATGCCCACCCTCCTCTAACCTGGAAGCCGCTCTCTCCCGCCACCAGCCCCTCCCCAGATGGGCACTTTACGGATGCTCTGGACTGATTCTCTGCCCGGTTCCCAGCAGAAAACTGAGTCTTTCCCAGGCAGCACATGCAAGCGGTACAACGGTCCTTGTTCAATGCATAGAGTTCTATTTCACATGTTCCTAAAACCCTCTTTGAAAAGAATTAAATGCCACCCTTGGACGGGTCCCACGGAATAACTGAATCCTGTGCCTCTTACCTCTTTTTAGGAGGTAAATGACTGTAGCACTAAGAAGCAGCTGGACCTGGGTTCAAATTCTATCTCTGATGCTGGGGGTCTGCAGACAAGTGACTTAACCTCTCTGGGCTTCTGTCTCTTATCCATGGAATAGGGATAGAAAATAGTCTTGGTATCATAGGGTTACTGAGTGAATCATCCAGCAAGTGAGATGATTCTTGTGACCTGCTTAGCATAATTCTTACAAAGTAAATGCTTAATATCTGCTGATTTCATTGATTATTTTGGGGTCTGCTTTGAGAATCTATAAATAGCTCTGAAAGACTCCTCAAAAAACACATCAAATGTTCTCACTCTTGTACATAAAATAGAATTAAATATGTCTTAGAGCGGAACCACGCAGGCATTTTATGCTATTATTGTAAACATACTTTATGACAGATGAAGAGTAATAAAAAGACTATAGGAGTGTACAATAAAATGATGGAACAGACGATGCGTAAAACAGAGGGGGCGCGATCACTTCCGACCTCGGACCAGAGGTGTAGTCCCGGAGCCCGGCGTTCCCTCCGCCAAGCGGCCGGGCTGGAGCCTGAGGCTTCTGTTCCTGCAGAGTCGAGAGTAGCCACGGCAGATTCACTCGGTCATCCATTTGTGTTGCTTGTCAGAATCGACTACATCCTTCCCCACATTGCTACACAGGCTTCGTACATATTATTTTTAAACATCCTTGTTTCCTTCTGATGATGGGACCGCTACATGTTCCACGTGTGAACAGAGCATAAAAGAAAGTCTGTGTATCGTGACAGATTGATGTGCATCCTTCCAGAATTTGCTCGGGGGAGACGGTAGGTATGCACGCTCCCATACTTTCAACTACGCAGAGGTGGTTTGTCACGTGGCTGGAGGTAGGGCCTTCCACATCCCACACACCTGGCTTTGCATCCTGGCTGCAAGTCCTTGAGTGACCTTGAACGTGCCTTCAAACTTCATTTTCTCGTCTGCAAAGGGGAATACTAAGAATCTGTAACCTGAAGAATTGCTGCAACTATGGCAACTATGAAATGAGTCGATGCATGTAAAGCAAAGGGTTTCTCCGCGACACGCCACTGACATTGGGGCTGCACAATTCTCTGCGGTGGGGACTGTCGTGGGCATCGCGGGGCCCTTAGCAGCATGCCTGCTCCCCCCCCCCAGATGCCAGTAGCATGCCCCCATCTCTCCAGCTGTAACATTCAGGTCTCCAGGTACTGTCACACGTCCCCTCGGGGGACACAGTCTCCTCTGCCCCCCACTGAAGACCACAGTGCAGAAACACAGCGAGTGCTCGGGAAGGTCTCCTTCGAATCATGGCCATCATGACAGGAGCGCCATTACCGGAACCAAACATTCCTTCCATTGCTCAATTCATGCAAATCAACGAGTATTTTAACTGTCTGTGAAGAAGCCCATTTTTCTCTGCTCATAGACTTTTCATACCAAATCCTCGGTTTAACCTCAGATGCAAACTTCTCCTTATAAGAGCTTTTCATCTGCGCGATATTGAAACACTGGCGGGACACTCCACAGTGATGGGCTTCGGCCAATTTTACTGGCTCCGTGCCTCCTGAATCCCCCCTTTTCCTCCCCTCCCCCGACGCAGGTGAGAGACAGGACTGAGCCCACGATGAATAGGCTGCTTTTCCCACTGAATATACCCGATTTCTTGCCTCTCATTTTGCATCCACGGAGGTGTTTTCCACGGAGCCGAAGGAAGATGGGATTATGTGCGTGCATGCGTTCCTTCACTGGCTGCTTAGGATCGAAAACCCCGGGGATAAATTTGGAAAACGACCAAATTAATCACTTATGATCTGCATTCGGTGCACATTATCATAATATTGATATAATACACACACTGTTCTTTGCTTATTTCTATATTGAGTAAGGCCCTGCAGCAATTTGGAGGAAATTTGAGACCCACGCACCTGGCTAAACGCTCTTTCTCTCTAAATAACCCCAGGTCTCCTGGTTTGTAAGGATTGGCCCAAAATGAGTTACAGTTGCCAGAACATTTTTAAGTAGGGAAATAAATTAGAGTGGTAATAATCATAACAATTATATAATAAATGTTAAAAATTGTAAGTTCCCCAGTGTCCTTAATAACTTTATTTTGGTGTGTGTGTGGGGGGGGGCAGGGGAGATGTGGAAATTCCATCCCTGGCTTCTGGTGACATCATCAGGCTGAAGTGAGAGGACAGGCTTCTAAATTCCAAATGTCACCAAGGTGCCGAATGAGGTGGCACTCTGACGTTCTCAGCTGAGTTTGCTGGGCTTGAATTATTAAAGTCGTCGTTTGTGACATAAATCTGGGACTTCGTGAAAGTTTCTGGATTGACCATCTCCCCCTGCCCCCAACCCCTTTCTCTCTCTCTCTGGATCCCTCATTTTCTCTCTCCATCCAGCACCCAAGGCAGCAGCAGCTGCATGAGGCACCCGAGTTGCCCCAATCCCAGCAATCGCCCCATCTCCTGCTGCAGATGGAAGAAAAACAAGGCTGAAGAGAGGAATGCCAACATGTCCCCAAATAACAGACTCTTCCAGGAAGACTTGGTGACCAGAACACACGTAAAAATGCCCCAGATGCCCAAACCTGTGTGCCAGGCTGGGTGTGAGACCCATCCACGCTACACAGATGAACGCTGAGGATTCAACCGTGTGCTAGTCATACACACATCACAGCCACGCTGGCCAATGTTCATAAGCCAGGCATTGTGCTGAATACTCCCCCATTGTAGGGACAGGGACATTTATGATCCCATTTTACGGATGTGGCCATTGAGGCCCAGAGGACACAGACCACTCGCTCCAGGTCACAACAGCTGCAAGCAGCAGAGGTGGGAGGTCAACCCCAAATCTGGGTGACTCCGGAGCCCTTATTCTTATTAGTCATGATGCTATGTCATTAAGATGAACCATAACCCTGCAGGGTGAAGAGATTTTCAAATCCTAAAGGCAAGCCTGCAAGTCTGCCGCAGTAAAGCACGCTGTGACTAGGGATGCCATGGGACTTAGTCCAAAGGAGCGTCTAAGTGAGTGCCCTCTGGGACGATTTGAAAGATCCTTCATGTCAGAAGTCAGTGCTGTGTCTGCGATCGGGAGTGAAGACCCAAAGCAGTGTCTACCCTGCTTTGATGGGGTTCCGCTCCTTTCCAGAACACCACCCATAGGCCGTCAAGTGCCGTAATCTCTCCTGCGCGATTCCTCGTCTTCTTGGGTCACGTGCTTTTCAACCTGCAGGATCCCCAATGCAGCAGTGGGCTGGAAGCCCAGGGTACGGTTAGACGGTGCTAGGTTTGGAAGATGGCTTCCTCTCTAACCCGCACTGCAGCCCTGAGGCGGGACTCCACCTGTCTGAGCCTCAGTCTGCCCACCTGTGAGTGGCAGGGTTGATCACAGCCACTGCGAGGCCATACTCTGCCAAATTAGAAGACACGCCTTCCTCTGGTCACCTTACTTCCATGTTGGAAATTTGTCATAATAGGCTGATGTCATCGAAAAAAGACACTCTCCTGCCATCTGCTGGAATCCTGTGGTAATGCAGTGTGCAAAGGCCCGGCTGTGAATGGCATCCCCTCCGTGCGTGGCTGCCCCATGATGCCTCACGGGGTTGCTGGCCAGAGAGGATTTGATATTGCTGCCAACTGTTTATTTGACGCTTTGGTGGACCTGGCTCACAGGTCCTCAGCAAATGGTGGCTGTTCTTTTGGCTCAAACAAGTTGGATGGGAGTGTGTCATCTGGCTACATCTAGTCAATGAGAAATCTCATGTAGCATCATTTTTTTGTGGGAGGAGGGGGGTTCTCAGATGACTGCCAGAGACAGTCATCTCAGCCCGTCTCTCCTGGACGGCGACCTTCTGCTGTTGAATGAGCCCCCTGGCCAGGAGACAAGACCGAAGGAACTTTCTGAGCCTTGCTCCTAAAACTCAGCTGGCATTTCTTTGATACTTTGAATCTCTGGAGCTCCCCAAAGAGCCTCTCCAAATGTTTAGTGCGTTCCAGCAGCTTTGCCCCTCAGCCGAAAGGTTCTCAGAATGGGTGAGGAACGTGGTGTCTGGAGTTCCACAGAAACTGGGTTTGAATCCTGGCTTTTTCCTTGCTGTGTGGCTTCGGGTGAGTCACCTAACCTTGCTGTGCTTCAGTTTCTTCACAGGTGAAAAGGCCAGATTTCCCAATCTATCTATCACACAGAAGTGTGGAGTGAAGACAAAAGGAGAAAATGTGTTTAAAGCACTTAAGAGTAGGCACTCTATGCATCAAAGATATTATTATTATTGGCTACAGGGAAAAATATTTCAGGCTTCTTTTTACAGGCCGTTCATTTCCAGCCGCCCACCCGCTCTCTGATGACCATGTTTTGTGAGCCTAAAAGTAGAATCCCCAGTTTCGCAGGCCTCCACAAAAAATGTCTTCCTTGAGAGGTTTTCCGGAAAAGCAAGCTCCAAGTCTCATGATGTTTACTCTGCATGTAAGGCATCCCACAACATCAGATGGCCCTGGCTTCTATGGGGCACGGAGTTGCTTCACTCAGGAAGTGTTTGGACTTCACAGCTGTTTCCCCTTCAGCAACAAACACTCCAGAGATAGGAATGGCTGTGGATGGGGACCGACCCACCGGCACAGTCTCCTCTCTGCGGTGCCCCCGCGGCTCTAACCCGCCCCAACCACGCTGCTGACTGCTGCCTCCTTTTTTCCTGGAATTTCAGGCAGGATCAGGACACGTTCTGTTCCCAGTTGCTCCTGTCCTGTTCTCTGTCTGCTCCGCCCCCCATCCCTGGCTCCAGACTTCCAGCGCCCGCTCTCTCAGCCTGGGGATCTGTGGCTTATTGAAACGCCTCTGGTACACAGAGTACATGCCTAGGTTGTTACTGGCTAAAACACAGCTGTTTTTGGATGGTGGTGCAGTTCGTGCTGGGGGACAGGGGCAGGGCAAGGAAGGCCAGTCTGCAAGCCGATGGCCCCGCAATGCAGATGCACAGGCTCCGGCTGGAGCCTTCCCTGGCTGTGTGACTTGAAGCAAGTGGCTTCACCTCTCTGAATTCCCCTCCACGCTTCCTTTGTCTTTAAATGGCCTTAAGTACAGGTGAAACAAATGTTCACAAACGGGCTCTACTTAAGAACTGGCTTTTCCGGTGGGCTCCCTTTCAGCTGCTGGGTGACCTTAAGTTACTCCCCTCCCTGGGCCTAAGCTTCTTCGTTTGCAGAAGGGGCAGAAGAGGTGGCTCCTGTCTCTGAGACTGGTTGGGAGGACTAAGGGAGATGATGCTTTGAAAGGGCTTGTTGAAGTGTCTGACCTGGGGTGAATGCTTCAGAAATCTTAGCCATTATTATAGGCCTTTTAATAAAATAGAGGCTTTTGGGAAATTAAAAAAAGAAGAAGAAGAAAAACACTAATGAGCTTAAAGGGCATTCTGGAAAACGGCTTTATTTAATATGTTCTCGATGTATCTGGCTGGTCTATTCCATTAAAAAAAGATTTTTTTCCCCCTAAGGAGGCCACAGTCTTGGCCCAGTGCGGCCTGCTCTAGGCCACACAGAGAGTGTGACCCTAGCTACCAGGGACAAAATCCAGGCCTCCGACCCCTCGTCAGCTGGCCAAGGCTCCTTGCTCTCCCTCCCGGCCAGAGATGTCACACAGCAAATGGACGGTGCCACATCCTAGGGGAGGAACATGACATCTCCCTTGCCTTGATCTGGCCAGTGGTACCAGTCAGGAAACCACGTCAGTCCCCTGGCCATCTCCCCTGTCCCCTTTCTCCCTTCAGTTCCTAAGTGCCCAAGCCTCTTCACGGTGACCCAGCCCCCAGATGTTCTCCAACCAAGGGCCAGAGTGAGGCTTCAGGGACAATGGGCAAGGTGGGGGCCCAAAACTCAGCAATCCAGGTGAATCATGTTTTAATGTAGTATATTTTTAAAAGTCAAATGCAAAAAAAAAAATCCACGGTGAACAAAATGTCAACATTTTAAAGAAGGAAAGAGGCGGTGGCCAGGGTGGTCCCCTCTCACCTGCAGCTTGAAATGTAACCTAGGGAAGCCGATTCACTTCTGCCCCCACCTCCTGAGCCTCAGCCCCTTGAACGTCCTGTAAGGGCCGCTGCCATACATTTCCACCATCCCGCCCCGGGCGCCCCCCTTCCCCACGGAGGTGAGCTGGGGTGAAGCGCGCAGAGGCTGTTTTGGGAGACCGAGAGGGCTCGGTGGGACACTCCAACTTTCCGTCTTGTTTTTGAACTCGGTCTAGGCTCCTCTCCTTCATCAATAAAACAGGAATTAGGTCTCGGCTCCAAGAGTCGCTTTCTGTCTTCCAGTTTACGACCCTGGCCACCTCCGCAGCCCTTTTAAAGTTGCCGGACTGACTGCCTTCTTCAAATACCTGAGGTCGCAGAAGCAGGTAGAAAACATTTGGGAACTTCCTGCAGCAAAGCGAGAGGGCAAGTTCAACGGCCGGCTCCCCGCACCTCAGGCGCTTCGCGGGAGCGCGCGCGCACGCGCCAAGGACTTCAAACCTTTCTCTTTGATGCCCCTCTTTTTGGGGGGAAAACGCCAGGGGAGGGGGGAGCAGCGGGAAATGAGGTGCCGAAGCGAAGTGTTTCTGCCCTCCTGCTTCTGGCTCCAGCTCCGCCCCCGTCCGTCCAAGGGGGAGGACTTTGAATTCCAGACCCGGAATCCTTTCCGTTTTGAAATTGATCGATTTTATCCGGGAGCTTCAAATCGAAACCAGGAGAGGGGGCTTTGAAATGTCAAAGAAAAGTTGCAAAAGGAAAAAGGGGGTTGGGGGAGGAAGGGGGAGAAGGGAGAGATAAAAAATAAGAGGTGGGCAGACGGAGGCGTTTTTTTTTTTCCTCCTGAAAACCTACCTTTGTGGCGGTCCGTAACCTTTTCACCCTTTCCGGGCGGTGGTGGGTTCCTTGGAGCTCTTTGAAAATCGGGTGAGAGCTGCGGACACCCGCCTCGCGAAAATGCCCTTTCGGACCGTGCGTGCGACGTTCGCACTCAATTTCAGGAGGCCGGGTGGAACCGATTTTGCGCAATTCGGGGAAATTTTTGCAAAACCCTCTGCTCGGCCATTTGCATTGGAATTTAACCGTCCCCAACTTCCATTTTGGACGGGTAGTGTTTGTCTGGAGTAATCTTGACCTATTTTTTAAAAATTATTATTTGGAATGGGAAAAAAAAGGAATCCAGCCTCGTTTGGGAGAAGGCAAGCGCTGGCAGGCGCGACTTCCAGCGGGGGACTCGGGTGTGGCCCCGGGCTCCAAGCAGGAAAACCTGGGCGCGTTGGAAAGTTCCCCCGCGCCCGTTTCCAGCGCAGCCACCTCCCCACACTGGTGACTTCCACAGCCCCAAACAGACCTTTCCTTCTGGTCCCCAAGATCCACGCTCTTGCCACTGGATGCTGGGGCAGGGGCTAGGTGCCTCCCCTTCCCAGGAAGACCTCTGAATGGTGCCCAAAGGCAGCCCTTTAGGTGACTGGCTCGGTGGGAGACCCGGGAAAATGCAGACTAGGTTCATGGCAGAGAGCTTCCGGTCTTGTTCAGGTGGCTGCCAGGGCCACGAGGAGTGAAATGCATACCTTAGAAATCATGGCAAACCTAATTCTGATTGTTTTTTATTGTCGTTTTGAAGACCCCCTGTTGTCAAGGCACCCTGGGAGTCTGGCAGAAAGTGGGGGCCTGGTCCAGCTCAGTCTGCCTGCTCACTCTCCAGCATCCCAAGGCTGGGGGTCCAAGAAGGAGGGAGGCAAAATGGGTGCGGAGGGTCCTCGAATCCCTGAGGGCAGCTGCCCCCAAAGGCCAGTTTGAGGGGAAAGGCATTGAGAGGTTCACCCGTTTGGGACAGACGGAGGGTGAGTCAGGGACGGATGTCCAGAGATGAGCAGGGAGACAGAGGGAGAGATGCAGGAAGGCAGGCGCATTGTGAAACCGGCATAGAAAGATG
>PVIA01015628.1:0-21978 GCA_004024845.1 Tonatia bakeri | reverse complement strand
GAATTTACATCCCAGGGCCCTCAAATGTCCATTTAGTCAACACACGCTTTTCACTGACCATCTACTATGCTAAGTCCGGGTCTCCGGAAGAAGTGAATATTTCATGCCTGAGATGTTTATATCCCGAGCCCTATCTGGGTTCCACCCTCTGTCGTGTCCCAGCTGAATGACCTGTTCCTCCTGCGTCTCAGTTTCCTCCCCAATAGTAAAGTGACTTCTCTCCCAGTGTGGTTTGGAGGATTCGGTGAATTAGTGTATGTGAGGCCAGCTGGAAGTTGGTGAGCATTCATTTTGTGCTAGATATGATTATTGCCAGAGGCTACTACATATTGGGTAGCTCCAAGGAGAAACTTTTCCCTTTTCATGAAGGCCCCAGCCTGTCTTTGGGTTTCTGGAGCACACAGGGTTACCATATCTCAGCAGGAGTGCCTTCCCAGCTACATACTTTTCCAAGGCCCCCTGACCCCTGCCCAAACACACAGCCTTACAACAAGAGGGCTAGCACAGCCTGAGCTCTCACATTGAAAATGAGAAATCATGTCTGGGTTAGAGCCACAACACTGACAACAGTCATGCATGACATGCCGGACCTTGTGCAAAGTCTCCTCTGTCTTATTGACTTCCAAGATCACCCTAGGAAGAAGGTTCTCTTATCCCCTGCTTTCCAGACGAGGAGGTGGAGTTCCCACAAGACTATATGTAACGTTTCCCAAGGCTCATATGTGGAAGAGGCAGAATCTAACTGTTGGTAAAGGCAAATTCCACATCTACCAATATTGTGCATATAAAGGCCTAAAAATCAGGAGTGATGGCGTAGTTTTGTTAAAGAAAGAAAAGACCTATATGGTAATTACTTGGAATGGACCCTGTTAAGCATGTCACACATATTACCTGATGTAGGTATCATTATTAAGCCCATTTTACAGATGAGGAGGTTGAGGCACAGAGGGGTAAAATAACCTGATTGGCATTGCACAGGTAGGGATGGTGGGACCAGGCTCACACTCAGGCCTCTATGCTATCCTTCCTCACAGGTAAGTACAAGCAGATAGGGCAGATGACCTGTGAACTTTACCTTTCTTAATCCATTTTCAAATAAAAGAAAATTCTAGATTTCATAAAGAGAGCTTTTATTTCCTCCTAAGTACTTTTGCTACCAGCCACTCCTGGCCATCCCTCCATCAGTGTTTCCCCTACTATATTTGGCTCCACTCCAAATTCTCCCTCATCTCCCTTTTTTTATACAGAAAAACTTGTTTTGGTTTCTCTTCCTGTTTCCCACTTAGCAAATTAAAATTCCTCAAGACCCACTCTTGAGAACATGGACCATCACAAGTATTAAAATTATTAAATAATTCCTCCTGCCCCCTTGGTTGGAACAAATTTGTCTTGCCTTGATACCTTGCAGGTAGCGATTCCGGATTTGGCCATGCTTTGTCCAAGTATCTGGACCAACTGGGCTTCACTGTGTTTGCCGGAGTTCTGGATGAGAATGGCTCAGGAGCAGAGCAACTGCGAAGAACTTGCTCCGAGCGCCTCTGCGTGCTCCAGCTGGACGTCACCAACCCACAGCAGATCAAAGATGCCTACAGCACAGTGGCGAAGAAGGTGCAGAGCAGAGGTACCGCCCTCGGCCACCATGTCCTGCACTGCCCTCCACCTCCTTGCAAAGGCCCAACACTGGTTCCATCCTCTGACTACTGCTGCCCTCGAGTCCATTCTGGCTGCTGACTGCATCTGAAGACACCTATACAGGGCACTGCCACATGCTGGGGCCTCTCATAGACACGAGGACATTAAGAACGAGTCAGGCATGGCCTGTCTTCACAGAACTCACAGAATTCTTTATCCTGTTCGCTCCAACATCTGCTCAGTCACTCTCCCACTAATCACCGCCTTCCACCTTCTCCTCATTTTTCTCCTCCCACCAATATTGATATGAAAAAAAAAAAATCTTCGTAATCACTGTCGTTTCCCAGCCTCTGCCCTTTCTCTTCCCCTTCCTTCATGGCAAGCTCTTTGAAAACTTGCTGCCCTGTTTTTGACTTCTTCACCTTCAATCCAACATTGGCTCTCACTGGTCTGGCCAAGCAAATCGGTATTATCCTAAACACCAAGCTCTTAACTTTGCTGCACTGTTTAAATGTGGCAGTCATCCCCCCTACCTTGGCTTTGGAGTCACTAGCCCCCTGGTTGCCATTCTAGTTTGCTGATCATTCTTTCTGCTTCTCCTGTCTGAACTTCTTCTTCCCCCTAACCCCCTCATCGAAGTGTAAATGTTACCGAGGGTTCCATCCCCACACTTCCTACTCCACATTTTTGGGCTCTACTGTTCTTTCCCTATACCAGGAATTCACACCTGAGTAGTATTTGAAAATACCCAAGTTGGGCCGAGGATGCTACAGATGTTGAGGGGCCTAATGCAAAATTACACAGGGCCCCTTTAGTTTAAAAAATGTTTAAGACTTCAAGATGGTGACAGCAGAGAATTCAACCAGGCATGATGCCCTTCTGATGCACTGGATCCTGTGTGACTGTATAGGTCTCACACTCCTAATACCTACCCAGCCTGGGCACCCCTCCCCAACCAATTGCATCAGTATCTGCTTACAACAACTCAGCTAATTCTTCAGCAGTGCAGCTGGTAATGTTGCTATCCTTGTGCTGGGAATGTCAGTGCCAGAGAATATCCTATGTGGGCATCCTAGGTGTCAGTATATTTTAAAGCTCCCCAGGGGATGCTAATGTTCAGCCAGAGTAGAGAAACACTGAGATTTAAGCAACCGTAATTTAAGAAACTTCCAAATCTGCATTGTCAACCTAGCCCTCTTCTCAATGTCCAAAACTATATGTATATAAAATTGTCTATCATATATCTCAATTCAGTTTGTCAGAAACTGACCTCTGCTGGAAGTCTGCACATCAGTTCACCTTTTTGCACCTCATGGCTCATGGACTGGCACTGCCACACTCAAGCCAGCAACCTGGGGGTCACTTAGAACTGCAGCTAACCTTGATCCCTGCATCCTATTGGTCCAGAGTCCTGTCAATTCTACCTCCTAGATCTTTATCACCCCAGCCCCTTCCTATCATCTCCAGGCAGCTGTGGCTTAGCACAGGCCCTCCTCTCCCACCTGGGCTCCCACAATGACCTCCTTCCCCATTATTTTCCAAATGGAGAGTAATCTCTATAAAGTGCATGTCTTACAAGGTCATCCATCCCCTAAAAACCCCTTGGCACAGAGAGCCTTCATGTCTTGGGTTCCTCCCATGAGCCAGCTCTGTGATAGGTGTTTTGCTTCATCTCATTAAATTGTTCAGTGGTTTTCTACCCACCACCAAATACATTCTAACCACCTTAAGAAGGACTTCAGGGCCTTTCAAGGTAGTGGCCCCTGCCAAACTCTTAATTTGCAATACCAGCTGATCCACTCAGTGAATTCTGAATGGTTTCCAGAATAGAATGTGCTAGTTTGTACCTTTGCATATCCTGCTTCATCTTGCCAAAATTTCCTTCTTGCCTGCATTTCCTTTCTCTAAGGCTCTTCCTTCATCCAACGGCAGACTCTGCTCCTACAGAAGACCTGGCTCAAACACAACATCACTTGCATGACCTTCCTGGTAATCCAGGTCACGTCATTCACTTCACTCTTCTGGACACTCACTAGTTATGCCTTGCGCACCCTGTATCACCGCCTTATTATAAGTATCTGTCCATCTACCACTCCTCACCACTAGGTTTCTGGAGAACCAGAACCATGTTTCCAGCAGGATTCTGCCAGGCGCAAGTGACACCACCCAATTCAAAATTGCTAAAGCGTACAGGGAATACATTTGCTTATGCGATTGATAAGATCAGCTGGCTTCAGATATGTCGGGATCCAGGCACTGCAGCAATGTCATCAGGACCCAGTCTCTGTTTCCTGTGTTGGTTTTATTATTAGGCACTCCATCGAAGCCTCAAACTGTTTACCTCTTCTTGACAGTGAAAAGAGAGTAATGTTATCTGCCTCATTTGACAGTTAAAGACGTGGTTATTATATAGAGAACACTTAAGAGAGTCCTGGCATGAAGTAAGCATTCAGTTAGAGCTCCTATTTCTCATTCATGGTTATCAGGAATCAAGTTTAGCCACTTGCAATCATTTTCTAGGAAGGTCATTTTCCCGGCCTGGTCTTTTGCTGTCTTATCAGGTTCCTCTTACGAGTTTGAATTCATGTGCCTTATTCAAGGAGATATTCAATACAGCTTCCTCTAGTGAGGCCCAGAGGGGCAGTACTGACTGTACTGAACTACACAGCAGGGGAAGTACCATGCCAGTGTCCCGAGATGAAGGGAAGCGGCGAGTATACTTTACAAGGTATGAGCCCACGGTACTTGGGAGCCAGTACTCTGGAGAGCAATCCTCTTCTGAGACAGAATTACCAATACACCTTTTGCCTGCTCTTCTCAAGGTCTCTCTCAACTTAAGCTCTCAAGTCAAAGAGATGTGGAGCAGTGAAAATAGGGGAGTTTAAAATCACCAAGAAGGATGTTTGTTAAAGAACCTTCTGGGATCTGTAGATAAACCAGAAAACCTCTGCTCCTGGAAGAGGGCCAGAGACTGTTATGTTACTATACAACATGTTAATAAATTTGTGTTAATGTATTATTAATTATTAGCTAACATTAACTATTTTAAAGCCTTATAGGTATAATGAGCTTATTGGCTAGTTTAGGGTTCTAGAACAAGAGTTGGCAAACTATGGCCCTACCTCATTTTTTTCTTTTTTTTAACATTTTGAAATAATTGTAGATTCACAGGAAGTTACAAAAAATGTACAAGGAAATACTAAACACCTTTTGTCAAGACTCAATTTAAAAAAATATATTTCTTAAAGAGAAGGGAAGAGAAGGAGAAAGAGAGGGAGAGAAACATCAATGTGTGGTTGCCTCTCACAAGCTCCTAACTGGGGACCTGGCCTGTAACCCAGGCATGTGCCCTGAGCAGGAATCAAACTGGCAACCGTTTGGCTCACAGGACGGCACTCAACCCACTGAGCCACACCAGCCAGGGCAAGCCTCCCCCAGTATCAACATCTTGTATAACTATAGTCAAATGGCAAAACTAGGAAGTTGGCATTGATATAATCCACAGAGTTTATCCAGATTTTACTAGCTATACATGCAAATGTGTGTGTGTGTGTGTGTGTGTGTGTGACTGTAATTTTTTATGTGTAGATTTGTGCAAAAAATCACCACAACAAGATACAAAACTGTTCTATCACCAACAGTCTCTCTCGTGCTGTCATCTCTCATCCCCGATGCCTGGCAACCACTAATCTGCTCTCTGACTCTTTAACTTTCTCATTGAAAGACTATTATGTGGTTCTGCCACCTGTTTTTGTACTGCCTGTGAACTAAGGCTATTTTTACATTTTTTAGTGGTTAAAAGAATTCAGAAGAAGAAAAATTTTTGATACATAAATTATATAAAATTTCAATGTCAGTGTCTATACATCAAGTTTTATTGGCACCTGGCTACACCCATTCACTTACATATCGTCTGGCTGCTCTCACAGGATAATGGCAGAGTTGAGAAAGTAGGACCTTGAACACCAAAATATTTACTATCCGGCTTTTCATAGAAAAAGTTTGCTGACCTCTGTTCTACACCATTCTCAAGCTGCCATCTGCATGTTGACAGGCTAAAGGTGTGCATAAGACTGAATGACTTAAAACCCCCACTGAGTGAGAGGATGTTAGTGGAGGCATCCTCGTCACCCCTCACCATCCTCATAATAGCTGTTGAACTCTTGTTACAGAACAGACCGGGGTGGGGGGTTGCTGAACAATATCAAAGAACCCCCCTTTTTCTCCAGGGGTTCCTCCACTGTACTAGGTTCGCTTTGCCTGCCACGAGAGGAAAGACATCTCTCAATGCCAGAGACAGGTGAAAAGGAAAGGAATTATTATTCATTTAAAAGTTATACAGACTAAAGTTCTTTAGAATACCCACAAGATGCACACAGTCCTTCCTTCTTCCTTTGCCCAGTCTGAGGTACTGTATCTCAGGAAAGAAGTAGGAGTCCATGATTCAGGCTCCCGGCATCATCCACGTATCAAAAAGGGAGCACTTCCAAAACCAAGTGGTCCCTGAAAGACTCCAGGTGGCTGCTGCGCCTGGGTCTAAATTCCAGTGCCAGTCTTCCTCTGCAGCCTCATTTCCGGCTTCTCCCACAATTGGCCACAGCTGCCAGCATTCCGGGCAGGTGTGGTCCTGTGTTGTGGAGCCAATCATCCCCAAGTTCTCCTGGACCCCATTACAAATCCCTGTTTGGGGCCCTCTCTTGGCTGCACCCTATTATACTCTTACTACATGTCAGGCACCCTGTTTCTGGTTGCTCTCAACATTATTGTATGTAAATGTCACCAACTCAGGTATGCAAGACATGTACCTTATTTTCTGTAAC
Source organism: Tonatia bakeri (assembly GCA_004024845.1). Taxonomy (NCBI): domain Eukaryota; kingdom Metazoa; phylum Chordata; class Mammalia; order Chiroptera; family Phyllostomidae; genus Tonatia; species Tonatia bakeri. The sequence continues at coordinate 15,526 of PVIA01015628.1, read as the reverse complement.
TCAGTTTCTGTTTTGAGCCATCTTTCTGCCATGTGGCAAAATCCATTTCTCTTATTTTGAGTTTCATCTCACTTCCCTGGGGAAGCATCTACATACCTGGGGATGGGATATTTCTTCTTGGTTTGCCAGTGCTTCATGCTGGCCCCTGTGAAGATGTCCATGTTCCGTCTAGCCCTCACATACGTATCTCCTAGATGCTATCAGAAGACACTGTTAAGGTTGGTGCCTCCTGCCATTTCTGTGCCCTGCCAGGGTGGAGGCTCATTCCTCTTCCATACATAGCACAGGTTCCCACACTTGAGCATGCAGTGGGATCACGTACAGGGCAGGTTGTATCAGGTGCTAGGCTTCAACAGTTTCTGATCGCCAGTTTCTCATCCAGTAGGTCAGAGGTGGGGTTCTGGATTGGCATTTCTAACAAGGTCCCAATTGATGAGGATGCTGCTGGTTCTGGCCAACACCTTAAGAACCACTGTTATAAATCATGCTGAGGCTTGGGGAACTCAGAGCATCTGTTACAGGTCTGTTGAGCTAAACACACCATGTCCTGTCACCTCTGTTTCTCTCAGGTAAAGAGGTCCCATGTCACTGGCCTCTGCTTCAGATCCCTCAACCCCCAAAACATCTAGAGGCTATTTTTCTTTTTACGCCTTTCCTACTATTTATGGCAGTTGTTCCCAAGTCTGTGTATTGGAATGAGCTGGAAAATTTTGAAGACTATTAATGTCAAGGTCCCCTCCCTCCCCCATTTCAGAGCCCTGATCTAATTGTTGGGGTGTAGCTTTGGCATTGAGGCTTTAGAATGCTTCCCCAGGTGAGCCTAATGTGCAGTCAAGGTTGAAAACTACTACTTGTGCACAGTTGTTCTCCAAGTGTGGTCCAGGCCAGCATCAGCATCACCTGGGAACTTGTTAGTTATGCAGATCCTCAGGCCCCACCCCAGAGATCCTAAATCAGTGTTTCTGGAAGGGGGCCCATCAATCTGTGATTGAATAAGCCTTCCTGGTGATTCTGATCAAAGGGGCTGGCTGGTTGGCGAAAAGAATAAGGCTCAGGATCTCTGCAATCTTCTTAGCTATTGGCACTTGTGCTCTAGTTTTCCTATTTTCTGGGACTGGGAAATCTTCTTGTGTAAGGAAAAGGGAAGACAGGCTCTTCTGTCGTTCTGCATTGTCCTAAAGATATTATGCTGTCTCCACACACTCCTTGCGGGGAGAAGAATGATGTAGATTCTTATCTGGCTGCATGGATGTAGGAAAGTGTTTTGAAGCCAAAAAAAGTATATATATTGCTTGATACTTCACAAATTATTCCCCACATAACCCCTCATGGTAGGTGATTGTAGGTATTCTAGGAGACTGAGGTTCAAGAGTTCAAGTTATCTGCCTAGATCCTAAATGTGAGGAGTACTTTTGACTCCAGAACTTGAAGTGTTATAAACTGTCCTGCTCTCTTGTGTGGCCCAACCTCAAAGTTGTTCCTTTCTGTTCTCAGGACTGTGGGCTGTGGTCAACAATGCTGGGATCCTTGGCTTACCTGCTGATGGGGAGCTCATTCCCATGAGCCACTACAAGCAATGCATGGCCGTGAACTTCTTTGGAGCTGTGGAAGTCACAAAGGCATTTTTGCCTCTTCTTAGGAAATCCAAGGGGAGGTTGGTGAACATCAGCAGCATGGGGGGTGAGTTGGTCTTTCCCCACGAGATTGTGCAGTGCCTGTCATGCGGGTTGTGGCTCGCTGCATTCTTTTTGGGCTCAGCAAGAAAGCAGGACATGCTCAAGCAGGACTGGATTAAGATTCGTCAAATTGTATGTTTACTGTTGATCTTAGCACAATGAAACCTTTCTCTCCTTTCAAATCTTTTCATGTACAAACTCTAACATATCTTCTAACTTATCTATTCATTACTGGGGATTTTGGGTTGCTGTCTATTTTCACAATGTGACTGCCAATGCAAAAGCTTCCTCGACCTGGACAGGAAATCCTGCATGCAGTTCACGTCAGCATTACAGGTAGCCTCTTTTCAAACCTCCCTAACCTCGTCAACCTTTTTGTTCCCTGTGAAGTGAGTTGGCAAATGTCTTCATCCTTTTGGGACTGTCAGAGCCCCATGTCTCGGTTGGCCACCTGCTAGTGTTTTCCATACAATCCTCTGCATCATTCTGCAATTGTGACAATTGGGCGAGAGTGAGACATTTGATGACTTATTTCTCTCTGTGTCAAAGAACAGATAGTCAACAGCTTGAGTCAACCTCCCTTTCATAACAATGCCCATGTATGTGACATCACACGTGTACAATAAAAGATGTTATCTAGGAGTGCTTAGGAGGCCTGGGACAGAGTGTGACTCAGTATGAATAGCCAATGCTGGGTATGAAGGCCAGTCCCCACAGTTGTTTTTCTGTGGGGGGAAGTGAAGGGGATGGAAGGCAGGGAGGAAGGGTAGATGCACCAACGACCCAGGTGTATCACTTTACTATTGCTGCTATGAAAAATAACCACAAAGTTAGAGACTAAATGACACAAATTTTTCTCAGAGTTCTAAAGGTGAGAAGTCTCACTGGCCTAGGATCAAGGTGTTAGCAGGGCTGTATTCCTTCCAGAATCCCTAAGTGAGGGTCAGATTCCCTGATTTTTCCAGCTTCTAGAAGCCACTTGCATTCCCTGGCTCAAGGTCCCTTCGTCTATCTTCCAATTTCTCCTTGACTCTGACACTCTTGTCTGGCTTTTATAAGGATTGGGGTAGGAGAGAAACATTGCTTCTTTACATTCTTTTCTAGGAAATGCATGGAAAAGATAACCACATTATGAATATATCCTTCTCTCCCATATTTCCCATCCCTAAAGAAAGGAACAAGAAACAGAAAGACTGAAAAAGACATCAAGTAGAATCAGGTTTCAAAAAGGAGAGGAACCCTGGCAGGGTGGCTTAGTTGGTTTGAGTGTTGTCCTGTGTACCAAAAGGTTGTGGGTTCAATTCCCAGTGAGGGCACATAACTAGGCTGTGGGTTCCATTCTTGGTTGGGCACGTACAGGAGGCAACTGATCGATGTTTCTCTCTCTCTCTATCTCTCCCTCTTCCTCTCTCTCTCTCTCAAACCAATAAACATATCCTCAGGTGAGGATTAAAAAAAAAAAAGTTTAGGAAGCCAGCCAAACATAGTGGAGATGAACTGCCACGTTATGATTCTGTCTTTACCATTAGTGACAGAGTGACCCAGGACAAAGTCCTGATGCCCTGAGTGGCAGTTTCCTCATTTTCACCATGGGGATAATAATTGCTTCTTAGCATTGTGGTGAGTTAAGATGAAATGACACGTGTTTAAGCATCAGCCACACCCAACACGCAGTGAGTTAGAGACCCAAAAGCCATCCTCTGTGACATTTGGGGAAGAGGCCGGCTATATGTGCATCTGTGGCTTTTTGTCCTGACAACTGCTGGCATCGCCAGCCCTGATGGTGACAGTGAGTTACTGTGCAGCCTGCTGCTTGCTCCTTGTCACACACTAGCCCCTGCCAGGTTACTACTTTTAGAGTTGACCATACCTTTTCTGGTAGAACTTTATCTCCTGTAACCGTATTTATTGTCCTTACCACAGTAATTCAGGAATAGCTCTTTAACCCAAATCCTGGCAAGGAAGGTGCTTAGATAAATATTTAACCAAGGAAAAGGAGAATTTGGAGGTAATTCTTAGAGGGATTGCACAAAGGGCACTTGAAAAATCGTCAAGTTTGAGAGGTCTAAAAGCTTCTTCTTGCCAGTTGGCCTCTTAAAAAGTTGCTGAGTAATACCTGTGTATGTACGGTTGCAAGCTTGACTTGAATGAGAATGGTTGAACACAAACCTTATGAAACAACTCAGGCCTTAGGGCTTTTGAGCCAGCTGTGGTTTGAATCCTGTTCTATTACAGGCTGGGTGACCCGGGGCAGGTCACCTCACTTGTCTATGTGTCCATGATAATGATAGGGTGACCCAGCACCTGAGTCTAGGGCAAATGTTTCACAACCTCGCCTTATTGATATTTGGGGAAGGCCAATGTTTTTTCTGGGGGGGAGTGGAGGTTGTCCAATGCACTGTAGTATGTTTAGCCACACCTGTGTTCTTAATCCACTAAATGTAAGCAGCACCCGCCCCCGTGGCTAATAAATCTTCAGATATTGCCACATGGGGATGGTCTTCAGGCAAAATCACCTCCAGCTGAGAACCTCTGACCTCAGCTGTAGGTATAAATGCATTGTTGGTTCTGAGCATTTAGCATGGGTACTGGTTAAAATGCATTAAAATTACTTTACAATAAAGTAAGTGGCCTTAGAGATTGTTACAAATCTAGAGATTATCGGTATCTGGAAGAGTTCGTGATTCCAGCTTTGAGCCTGGTGTTACTTAGTCTAGAAAAGCTGATTACAGACCATTCCTGGATTTGTTCTTGCTGAGTTGGCTGCCTTAAGGAAATCAATCATCTAGCAGATCATTCAGCTAGTCCCTCAGCTGCTCCGTGATGTGAGAGGAAACCAAAGCTGAGTTGCTTCCCTCACACTCGCACAAAAGCCAGGGCTAGAGTAGGGCAAGTGGAAGAGAGTAGAACAAGACTGGGTAAACTTTTCTGTGCTGAATTATATTAGATGCTTATACACCTAAAGTCATTTCATCCCAGGTCTGCAGGATGCACGTATTAATACCTTTTCTGTATCAAGCAAACTGTAGCCTAGAATTATCCAGCTGGCAAGTGCCCTTCTCCTCTCCTCTGAGGTTGGGCGGAACTGAAAGTTCCAACCCTATAATCACATGATTGGCTCCCTGGACAACCAGCCCCCATCCTCAGGTGAGTTCCAAGTCACCTCATCAACATTATAAAGAGAAGTTCCTTGTTCTCATCACTTAGAAGTTCCAAGGGTTGTAGGAGCTCAGTGCCAGAAACATTAAAACCAAGTATATATTTATTATAAATCAAAATATCACACAATACCTATACAGCCTCAGGCTGGAAAGTTGCAGTATTTCTGCCCCTTGCTGAGTGAATAGGGTATTCACTTGGAGAGCCCTTTCCTTCCCATAATTCCTATCTAACCTTATGTTAGCTTTAGATTAGGAAAAAGAGAAATCTCTGTAGATGTTGATCATCATGGCTACCAGTTTTCTGAGGCCGTGTGTTACCTCCAAGGACAAGAATATTTGGCTGGCTGAACCTTAGAAAATGTTACTTCTTACATCTCACCAAGAGAGTCAGGCAAAGACCAGGTCTGGGCCCACTGCTGGGGTGGGGAGGGTTTGGGTGAGTAGGGTGTTTCCGAAATTCTTCTTCAAGCTCCAAAATTGTAACTTCAAGTCTCCCTCGGTTTTAGCCATGGCCAATGGTATACCATAACATCAAAGGAAAGGCAGTGACCGCCAGCGTGATCACTGTGAATTCTGACCGTACTCACTTGCCAAGAAATAAAGTCATCGAGTAGTTTCCCAGACCGAAAAAAAAAGATGAGGAAGAAAAGCTGGGTGGGAGAATGCGGTACCTTCTGGAAGGATGGTGCAGCTGAAGGGGGAAATGCTGCATTCATTGTGGCTACACTAAGTAAGGATAGATGGTTTGTAGTTAGGCAGGGTGGGAAGAGTCCAGAAATCTGTGTGGTAGGTTAGAACACGCCCAATTACTGACTGGGTATTCTGTTAGGTCACCCACTAGTAGCTGAGCCCAAGTTCTGAGTTGTTTATCAACGCTGGCTATTTAAAATCTATTTGAGGGAAAGCTAGCATTCAATTTTGATATCTCCTTAGCAAGTACTGCTCTAACAGTACAAAGTTTTAGTTTTATGTCAGACACATTGGTGGAGTGAGGGAAGGGGTATCTCATCACTTCAAATTTGGTTTCAGGTATCTCTAAAGCTCTAGCTTATCCAAGGGCCTTATCTCAGCTTTTAAAATGTCAGGTAAGCCAGGCCTTGATAGTTTTGGCTTCCCATTCCAAAGTTAGGAAAAATGCAAATTTATTGTTTTATCTACCAAAACTTAGGATACGTTACGACTTTTGTGCATCCAGAGACCTACATGGGAGGTAGGTAATTCACCCTCCTTAAGCATATCTTAAAGGGAGTATTTTTTAAACTTTTTATTTGTAAGTAATTATAGATTCACAGGGAGTTGCAAGGAAAATGTACGTGAAAATCCTGTTTACTCTTAACCCAGCTTCCCTTAATGATAACATCTTGCCTAACTATCATACAACATCAAAACTATATAACTGACATTGGTAGAATGCGTAGACTGGTATTCAAGTTTTACCAGTTATATTTGCACTCATTTATGCGTGTGTTTATAGATCTGTGCAATTTTATCACATGTGTAGCCTCCTGTAAGTACTAACACAATCAAGATACAGAACTGTTGTATCTGCAGGAATCCCTGAGATACCCCTTTATAGCCACAACCTTCCCAACTCCTGGAGGCCATGAACCTGCCCTCTACCTCTGTAACTTTATTTCAAGAATGTCATATACATGGAATCATATAGCGTATAGCATGTGACCTTTGGAGACTGGCTTTCACTGAACATAACTTGAAAAGAATATATATACACACACACACACACATATAAAATTTTTTGGAAAGAATATATTTTGACTGAAGCTTATACTACTCACACACAAACCCCCTGCATCTGTAAGTCTTAGGTCAAGGATAAAACAGCATCACCAGGTTGCTATCCAACTCCTGAGATCATGTGAACTTTCTATAACCAAAACAGAGATTTCTTTTGTTTGTTTGTTTGTTTGTTTGTTTTTCAGATCCCAATCTGTGTTAGCATTTACATGTCCAGAGGACAGAAGTAATGAAAAAATTTCAGGGAGTTCTCTAGAAATGCTAAACAACCCTGTCTGCATTAGAATAACCAGGGAGAGCTTTAAAAAACCCCAGTGCCTGTGATAAACCCCAAACCAATGAAATCATATTAGGGGGAGGAGAGGAATTGGTTTTTTTTTAAAGCTCCCCAGGAAATTTCATTAAGCCACCCAGTTTGAGAACTATTGTTCTAAAACAATTAGAGATTCTCAAACTTGTGAGGGAGGAGTGGTAATCAGATTCACCTGGAGAATTGGAAACACTACAAAAAGTCAGACTCTCTCCTCCTGGCAAGGACCCTGAGCCTCAGAGTGCTTCATTCTCTCCCTAGGGGACTCTGATACTCACCAAATCTGAGGAACACACAGCCAGAACACCCTTCTTACAGTTTATATAAATACTGATGCCCTGACCCCACTATTAAGAGGTTTTTTACTGTGTTTACTGAGTTATGTACCACTGATCTGGAATTAAAAACAAAATGAAAAAAATCCCCCCACAAATTATGTGTGTGTATTCATTCATCTCTCTGGGCACCCAAGCTATGGAGTTTGATTTAACGTCAGCTAGAGGATGGATGTGTATATTTCTAAGATGTAGCCTCCTTGGAGCAACATCAGGACACATGCACTGTTAGTGAGATTATGACCCACACACACCCTCAGGGCTCTGCATTCTTTACTGGTGCCCCAGGAGAGAAGCCCTCTCTATTTTGGAAGTCAAGTTTTCCCTGTGGAATTGGAAATGAACTTACCTGCTTCTGGCAATAGGATTTTAACTTGAATGAAACAAAAATAAAAATTAGAGAATCTAACTGGACAGATGATGAAAGGTGCATAGGGTCAGGAAGGGAGAATGCCCTGAGGCCCTGTGCCTGTTGGACACCTACACCTATTTCATCTTATGCCACCAGGAATAGCAGACACTAATATAAGCCATTAACAGCAAGGTTGGCTCTGTGAGGTTGAACCCTACAGAACTGCCATTTTGTAGGTCAAAAATGGTCTAATAGCAATTTCACAGGGTTCAACACAATACACCAGACAAATGTGTCTTCAATGTTTGTTCCAAAGTATGTTCTCTGTTTAGATGGATAATGGTTGATATGCTAAATTCTCAGCACCTGCCATACCATCCGTAAGGCAGTATATCTCCATGAAAGTGCATATTCAGAAATATGTGACAAAAAACCTAGTGTAATAGTTTAAGATTTAGTATTCAAACAAATCATGGGAATTGGTTTTCAATGCAGATTATGATCCAGTAGGTCCTAGTAATCCACATAATAAACAAGTATTGTGGGAGATGTGGAGCAGGTGCAGTTATTACTCTAAGAAACACAGAGCCTTTGGGCTATTGAGATATTATTATGAAAATCTTGAGTAACGCAAATGACAGGAAGCTCTTATATGGAGCTTACTTTGTGTCAAGCACTATTCTAATATATTAATTCATTTAACTTTGTCAATAACCCTATGATGCATGTACAAATGTTATTCTTAATTAACAGGTTAAAAATAGAGGCATATAAACATAAAGTGATTTTCCTAATTTTAATTGATTTTACTAATTAATGGCAGAGCTAGGGCTTGGACACAGTGCTGGTTCAAATCCCATTTGTAGCTGCAGCCCCTACTAACCAGCCTCCTAGCTGGCTTCTCAGCTATAAAACCCTGGAGGAGTGAGAACAGTTGACCCCTACAAGTGGGGTTGCCACTTTAAACAAGTGGCTTGCTTTAAGTTCTTTGGCCTTTCCTGGAGTTGGATTTGGAACTGTAAGATTTTGTGAAATTAAAAATTACTTAAAAAAAATCAACTGGTCATCTGTGGCACTGCTTAATATTTGATGCCAGATGCTTTATTGAAATGTCATCAGTTAAGCCTCAGGCCTCAGGTTTCTTCCTTTTAAGTGATAGGATCAAACCTCAAAGTAGCTTAAATAAAAAAAAGAAAAGAAAAGAAATGTATTAGTTCACCAACTGGCTTGGGCCAAGTTTTAAGTTGGGATCACTATAACTCTCCCTTATCTCCCTGCCCCGCCCCCCCACCGCATTGTTTCCCTCCTCCACCCTCACCTCCAGCTGTCAGCTTTCCCCTGTTTGCCCCTCTGCTTTCCTTTGCTTACCCTATGTGGTAGCAAAAATAGCCTCTGGGGGTTCCTTTGTTTCACCATTATCACACTTAAATGGCCAAGAAAATATTTAAAAACCACCATCTATATCAGGACTCTGGCTCAGATAAAGTCACGTGCCCAGCCTCAACCCAATCTCCACCCCCAGGGGATGAGGTATTTGATTGGCAGGTCTGCCTGTCTAAATGAGAAGGACTGAACCGTTGACAAGACAGCCTTCCTCCAAAGGCAGAAAGGTAAGGATGAGCGCAGGCACACCTTTATTTATTTTGATTCACTTTATTGCACTTCACAGGTGTGTTTTTTACAAACTGAAAGCAAGACCCCCTGCCAGCAAAAGAGATAATGACTGGGTTTCTTGCAATATTTGTTTTATTGGGGATGGGGGATCTAGAACTGAACTTGTAATACCTTTGAGGTATGCCTGTATTTCCCAAAAGGAAATTATGTGAGCCAGACCAAAGCTCTGATAATAATGTAAGAAGAATGATACTAATTGATATTCATTATTCCATGTGTCTCTCCTTCAATGCCTATGTTCTTCCCCACCCCCAAATGTGATTGATGTGTAGTTGACATATAACATTATATTAGTTTAAGGTGTACAATAAAATGATTTGAGATATGTATTCATTATGAAATGATTACCACAAAAAGGTTAGTTAACATCTATCACCTCACAAATTACACAATTTTTTCCTGTGATGAGAATTTTTTTAAGGCTTACTTTTCACAGCTTTCAAATATACAATGTAGTATTAACTATGACCACTACTAACTATGACCACTATGCAGTACAGTAGGTACTCAACGAAACAGCTGTTTCATTCAACTAGTTTCATTATAATGGTGCTCACATGCTATGGAAATTTAACTCTTGTTTATATTAATTAACCTACAGTAAAACTGGTTTTGTTATACCTCTTTTCCTTAAATTGGAGACCTGCCAATGATGGTAAGGGCTTATTGCATATTACATCCCCAAATTTATTCATGTTATAACTGGAAGTTTATATCTTTGACCACCTTCTCCCATTTTGCCCATCAACCCCCGCCTCCTAACTCTGGAAACCACCAATCTGTTCTCTTTATTATTTTGGTTTTTTAGATTCCATGTATGAGTAAGATCATACAATATTTCTCTTTGTCTTTCTGATTTATTTCACTTAGCATAATGCCCTCAAGGCTTTCAAGGTACATTCATATTGTTGCAAATGGCAAGATTTCCTACTTTTTTTATGGCTAAATAATATGTCTTTCCATATATTGTACCACATTTGCTTTACTCACTCATCTGTTGATCAATACTTTGGTTGTTTCCATGCCTCGGCTGTTGTAAATGATGTTGCAGTGAGCATGGGGGCGTAGACACTGTGCTCTTTTTCTCAGTGAAATTTTATTAACATCATTATAGATTTACTAAAGTTGTAAGGAGGAGTAGGAGAGATCTTATGTACCATTTACCCATTTTCCTCCAATGGTAGAATTTTGCAAGACTATAGTACAGTATTATAACCAGCATCCTGATAATGATATAACCCCCCAATTTTATTCAGATTTTCCCAGTTTTACGTATACTTGTGTGTATTTTTGTTTCATACATTTCATCATCTCATTTTCTTTTTAATCATGCACTAGGTATTTACCTGCCGTGAGTCAGGGGAGGGAGTAGAAAGGGGGACAAAGAAGTTTTGGGGGATGATGGACATGTTCACTATCTTGATTGAGTGGTGGTAGTTTCCTGAGTACATGCATATGTCTAAATTTATCAGATTGTGTACTTCAAATATGAGTAGTTTATTGCATATTATATCTCAGCTTAACAATTTTTTATTTTAAATGGAACCACCTGGCTTCAAGTCCATAGACATTTCAGCAAATGCCAGGGGTATGTTGCTCTGCCTAAAATCCCCAGGACATTTGTGCAATACCTAGGGTTGGAAGGAGGACCTCCAGTGCTCCCTCATCTTACCTTTCCATGCTTCCCAGTCCCACCAGCTTTTCCAGCCTTTAGTGATTCTCACGGCTAGGTTTGTATGTGTGCTTGTCTTTGTTCTTTTAACTTTTTAGTTGGGCACACTTCATCCATGGGAGAACATCTTTCCTGCCTGAATCCCACCTCTATTCAAAAGTTAAAATTTTCAGCCAGAGCATTCGAAACCACAACATATGTCTCATGCCCATATCTAACATTTATTAACAATCATTTATCAAGGGATATGTACTTAAGTCATCACCATACATGAATACATCAGACCTGATTTTTTTCTCCCATTATTTCCATAGGAGAGATCCCATTTTTAAAGCTGGCGTCCTATAGCTCATCCAAGGCAGCTCTGACCATGTTTTCGGCAATCATGAGACAAGAGCTTTCCAAATGGGAAGTTAAAGTCTCTATCATCCAGCCCGGAAGCTTCAAAACAAGTAGGTGTCTGAGCCTAAGAGCCTGCAATGTTCTCCCAGGGAGGGATGCTGAAAGCCCTTTGCTCTGCTCTAACTGAACCCCTCGAGGTCAGCTAAAGAGTGGTTGGCATGGGTGGGCGGGGCGGCTTTTAAGACTAGAGAGGCAAGTCCTAGCTTCTTTTCAATCTGTGTTTGCTCCTCTGCATTCTTCCCCATAGGAATTAACTTCTGATGTCATGTATTTTTTAAATACCACCTCCTCCCCTCTGAAGAATGTGACCCACCTGTTTCCTCACCTGGGAAGAGGTGGCTATCCTCTCCTCCCTGAATTTCTGAACTCGATGCAGACCACCCCTACAGCTTAGTGCTTAGTTCTGGGCCATCAGACATTTATCTGGTGATCGACGTAAAGATGTAAAAAAGCCTGTCTAATAAAAGACCACAAACTGGGAGGTACTGCTAACATACTGAAGAACAAACCTTGAAGTTTGACTATTCACTGAAATTATCATGTCTAACATTCTGTGGGGGCTGCTCTTCTTAGACACTAGCTACTTTCTACATACTCTTTCCTGATGTTTTGATGTTATTTATTTTTTAATTGAGAAGTATATCAAATACACACATAGTTTAACAAATTATTATAAAATCTCATGTTCTTAACATCCAGATCAAAAAATAAACTATTTTCAGCACCCAGAAGCTACCATGTGATCCTGTCCCATCATAGCCTTCTCCCATCCCCAAAATGTGCCCACTCTCTAATTTTTTATAAGAATCTTTTGTTTTTCTTTATGATTTCATATCTATACATGCATCTCCAGACAATAGAGTTTGGCTGTACTCATTTTTGAACTTTGAATGGAATCAACATGTTTATATTTTATTGTGTCTGGCTTCTTTCACTCAATATTGTTTCCATAGTTTACCTATGTTGTGTGCTGCTATGGTTCATTCATTTTCATTGCTGTATCATATTTTGTGAATATGCCACAATTTTTCTGCAGTTGGTGGGATATTTGGGTCACTTTTGACAATTATGAAGAATTCCTCTGTGAACCTTCAGTCACACATACTGTGGTTTTTTCTCTGGCACATGTCCAGGCGTGGAATGACTGGATCACAGAGTTTAATTATTTCTGACTTTACCAGATAATACCAAGCTTTTTTCTAAAATATTGCTTCCATTTATATCCCCACCCTTTTCATATATGTCTTAGTCCACACCGCAGTTCTGAGGGGTAGGTTTAACTGATGTAATTCTCCAGGTGAGGACATTGAGGTGAGGTGGGTAATATACCCCCAGTATGGGTATTTGGCACACCATGGTGGTGGGGAATTTAAAATCAAATCCTAAGATGTAGCGCTGGATTCTTTCTTTTATACCAGACTGACCTCAGTTGAAAGCTGATATTTGATAGGCTCTCTGAAGGCAAGAGGTTAGCCAATGGAAGGATGAGGACTCAAGTTTGCAGAACCAATGCTTGAAGGTGAGGGCAAGAATAAGAATCTGCAGGGACACAAAGAGCTTCTAAAGACATTCAAGGAGACACACCAAGATTTTTTAGTACCTGCAATACAAATATCTAAAACATTACATGCTTAGTAGGTTTTAAGCACCTGACATGCACAATCTCACTTAATCCTATGAGGTAGGTATTATAATAATTACATTTTATAGAGAAAAAACTGATACTCAGAGAAGTTAAGAAATTTCCCAAGCCACAGAGCTTATATAAGGTAATATGAGACAGAGATGGGTTGTAAACTGAGATAGTTTTAACAATTGTGTGTAGCCCAAAGCGGCAGGGGATGAGTGGGTGTGCGTCAAAAGTGGCAGATGAAGGTTTACAAAGGGTTAGTGGCTTTGACACTAATAAAGAGAGCTCTGAGGAGGTTAGATAGGGTCCGCACAAGAGTGGTTAGAAAGTCCATGAGGTATTTAAAGAGGAAATGTGGAGGGAAAGAACCCCCTTAGCCTGTGAACCCAGGGACTGGGAGAGGTAGTTGGAGGAACAGTAGTTCGTGCAGACATTTCTCATGGCCCAGACACCTCCAGAATGACGGTCAGGGTAATCATTTCTTTAAATGCAGTGTGTGCCTCCATAAAAAGAAATGAGCAATTGAAACCATGTTTACATTCCCATGAGTATAATTGGATTTCACTGGCTTACACTTCACAGCAAGACTCCCGCACAGTCCTGATATTGGGGTGTTGACTGAGCTCGCAGAGAAAGGCTCATCCCCACAGCAACCCTGAGCAGTCACGTACTTTGCAGGAGGGAGTATGAGTTGCTGCAATCTTTCTGGAAGAAAAAAAATCTGGCAGTAGCTATTCAAATTCAAAATGCATGTGCCTTTTGACCAGGCAGCCACACCCTGGGGACTATAACCTACAGACATAAGTGCTGAGATACAGAAGGATATAACATGCAAGGCAGTTTATAGCGGAGCCACCTAAAATGGTGCAACCTAGGAAGGACTGGAAAGCCCTTTGATAGAGATGTGGTTGACTAAAAGCTATTCATTGGAAAATTCTGCACCTCTGGTTGCCATCTGCAGCCATTGACCACGGGGCAAAAACAAACAAACCAACATGAAAGCAACCTCCTGGAAAAAATGCATAGTATGGTACTTTTTGTTTTTTGTTTGTTCCTGGTAAAACAGAATTGACCCAAAGACTTGTAAGTGCACATATGTTTGTATGAACAAGGGGGAAATGTAGAAAGGTACACAAAACTGTAGGTGGAGGAGACTGATTTTAAAAACATATACATCTTCTTATTATTCACTCATTCACAGTAGGTATGCACATATTTTATAAAGACTATATATTACAGTGTGTACATTATATTTTATATTGCATATAATAGTCATGAAAAGATATGTGCTAGAGTGTTCGTGACAGCACAATTTCTAAGTGCTCCAAATTGAAAACAACCCAAATGTCCATCACAGTATACTGATGGATAAATAGTTTATGGCATATTTATACAAAACCATGCAGCTATAAGAATGACCACATGATATCATGGATAAATCTCTCATGTCATGCATGATTCCATGTATACAACATCCAAAGCCAGGCAATACTACTCTGTTCTGTTCACTGGGACAGTGGCTCCTGGGAGAGGGGCTGAGAATGGAGGCTTTGAGGATGGTTTGTCCTTTTCTTGATCTGGTTGCTAGTTACATGGGCTATTCAGTTTGTGAAAGCCCAGTCATCTGTACAGTTTCCTGTTAAAAATATAATAAATACCACTATAAAGCACATATTTGAGAAGTTGTTTGGGAATGTTGGTCCTTCTCAACAGAAGCCAATTCACAAGGGCCTGCTTCCTCTTAGGGGTCGGCCGTGCTTGTTGGTTGGGGCCCTCCCAGCATCTGAGCCTCCCTTTCCTCTGGCATCCCAGATATCACAGGCACGAGTGAAATGTTGGAAAAGCTGGAGAAAGACATGCTGGACCATCTCACCCCTGATGTGCAAGAGGAGTACGGCCAGGACTATATCCTTGCGCAAAGAAGTATCCTCACCTCCTTCAGTGTGTACTCCAGCTCTGACGTGTCCCCTGTGCTCCTGGACATCCGGCACGCCATCTCTGCTAAGAGCCCCTTTACCTTGTATACGCCTGGGCCCGGCACTTACCTGTGGCTCTGCTTTTTTTACTTTAGTCCGACTGGCATATTTGATTATTTTAACAAAAAATTTCTTAACTTTGATGTTAGTATGCCTAGAACACTAAGCATGCCAAACTGGAAGAATGAAGTCATGTAGGCAAATAACTGGGAAATGTTGTAATCTTGGAGTGAAAGGGAAACCAGAGCTCACCATTAAAGTTATGGTTTCCTACCTTGCATTCCCCGTGAACTTTGTTTGTTGAATGGGACCTACTGGCGAGAAGGCTGGAGGGTAGAAATGCCCACCATGAGGGGCACTGAGTACCAACTCTGCACCAGATACATTCAGATATTCTCTCATCTAGTTCTCATCAGAGAACAGAGGTAAGTATCTTCACCTCCACCTCTTGGGTAAGGGAATTAGGGACCATAGAGGCTAAGTTCCTAGTTCATTATCACATAGCTAGCAAAAGGCAGAGATAGCATTGAAATCCAGGTTGGACTCCGCTATCTGATACAAGGGGAGTAAGTGAAACAGATGA